>WUAM01000305.1:3459496-3492549 GCA_024336885.1 Actenoides hombroni
AAATGAAAAAAGCAGAGAACTTTTATTGCTTCAGTGACATATCCCCAACTTTGACCAGTGATAGCACCAAGCACAGTATGTGCATATTGACACCTTCACGGGGAAAAAAATCCTAACATTTTTAAAAATACCTTTCAAGTCTCTCAAATTATTATCCTAAATCTGATAAATCTTTAAGGAGATATTTATTGCTTGTGAAGCATCAACCAGGACGTAAATGCTACATGAAGTCCAGCATTTTTTCAGCAGTTTTATATTTGAGATCCTTCAATGTTAAAATCCAGAAACATTCCCATATGTTATTTGGGAAACATTCCCCCTCCTCCTTGCATACGCAGCCCAGAAGGAGCAGAGGTGCCAGGCAATTGTAGTGGCATTACAGCAAAGACTGTGAGTGTGCATGACCAATATTTAGACTCCAGTTCCTATCTAGGAAGCATTCAGTGTCACGTTTTTAGTTTTGAAGAGCTTACGTTTGGGGGCTTAAATGTCTGTTTTCCTCTGTTCCACCCCATTTCTTCTGCTTTTCCAGTGATTACTGTGTTAAACATCCTGAAAAATAGGCTGTGTTGTCAGTTTATGTTGTGAATTATGCTTATCGATTTTTCTGTCCCAGCTTGAAACTAAGGTTGCATCTATTCCTCATTGTCCTTTGCAGAAGCCTGCAGTGAGCTCTACCCAACTATTCTTTGCTTTTTCTTGAACTTGCCACAAAATACAGTCTGCCTGGTGCTGCTTTTCACCAAATATTTCAAGTAAAATAAAATAAAATTGATATATACTACATTAAAAGTTGTCTTTTGACCCTGGTGAGTTAGAAACTGCCTTAGAAAATCATCCAACTGTAATTCTTTAAATAGAATGTCCATCGTTCTCCAAATTGTTGGTATCTGTCTCATTAAGAGTTTCCACAGACAATCCTGTTGCTGATTTTGGTTCCCCTCCGGGCCCGTCACAAAGCTGGATCTAGGTGTGACCTTCCAGCCTGGTTTTACTGCGTGCATTCAGGTATTATTTCTCTAGGACTCGCTGAAGGTTTTGCACAGCTCTTTGTACCACTTTGGTTTTGTTGTATTTTATGGTGTTACTGCAGGGCAACAGGTTCTGTTAGCACAGAGCTGAAACTTAATGCTAGAAAGACTCAGCACTTAGCAGGTTTGTTTATTATTCTGAAAATAATCTTTTTATTTTATGAGCTATCTTTTTTGAAGTGAAGATTTTATTAAAACTTATAGTCTATCATTAAAAATAACTAAATAAATAAATTCAAGAGGAGAATGGTAGAGTAAGGTAAAGTACCTTATTGATTCGATTGGCTTTCCTGATGAGTGTCATTTTATACCTTCCATTTAACATGTTTTATCAGGATTAAGTCTTAGAGAGATGGCCTCATGCCAGTATGGATCTAGCTCTACCACCTTCTTACTCAGATATTCCCTAAAACTAAAGTAGTTTTTAAGCATTAAGATATGTGTGTCCACAGATCTCTTCCAAGAGAGCAGAAAAGCTGTTGAGCTTTTTGCCATTGTCCTTACATCCTTGGTACTCACTGAGCATCTTTCTAGGAAGAATATTCTTGTGTCACAGTCCCCAGTAATGTATGTTTTGATAGATAAGTAACCTGCGATGTACCACATAGGGTAAAAAGATGTTAAAAAAAAAAATGTACTTTTTTAAAGTAGGTGCATTATTGAGTAGCTAGAAGCAGGTAATGAGCAGATAACACCCAGCCCCCAGTCCCTTCTGTAAGAGTTTGATAGTAGTCATGCACATGCAATGATTTGTAATGTTTTATAAACTCTGGGATAAAAAGCTTTCTGACTGTTTGCAGAAATTATTGTATATATAACAGATATTTCAAGTGAATTTTTAGTCAATCTTGATTGTCACAAGCAAGCTGTTGTAAAACACTCATGTGCAAAATGAACCTACTTGGGTTCTCTTTGATCTCTGTCAAAAAGAAAATATATACCTGCTAGTCACATACATTTTGCTTATACTTGACAAAGAAATGCCCAGACAATAAGTTATTTCCAATCTACAGAGGTATGAGTATTAATAGATGTGCTTTTGTGAAGTCTCTCCTGTATGTGAGAATAATCCTTTCGGTGATGAACTGAAAAATCTTTTAACAAATTAATTCATGGTCAAAATGCTAACGAGATTTTGAAGTAAACAAAAAAGACTTGATTTTCCCTTCTTATAATATATTAGATTTATTCTTTGACCAGGGTGTTTTAAAAAATGAGGAAGGAGAATATCTCATGAAATGCAGGTTCTCTTGGATGGATCTGCCCAGGAGCACTGCATGGATTTCCACGCTGCAAATGTTTGTGCGGTCACTGTGAAATCTGATTTATTTCTTCCTTTTCATAAAAATATATTAGCATGAATATTTACTTCTTATTCTTTATTACCTTTACCTGAATACATATGCACATTTTTACATTAGCTCAGAATGCTTAGTAGGATTCTGTTTTCAAAATATTAGCCAAAAATGTTATTAAATAACGGAGGACGTGTTTACATTTGAATTTAAAACCTCCTTCCACAGAATGGACTGTATGTATTCAAACAAGAGAGATCTGCCATAGAATTACCTGTATTTTCCTGCACGATCAGCTGCTGTCCGCAGATCCTGTTGGCTGAAATAGGCAACTTGAAGCATAGAAACTGTCTACCAAAAAATGTTACTTTCAGAAGAAGTTGTAGGTGTCTAAACAGAAATGCAGATACATGGGGGGTGGGGGAATCACACCTATAACTGGCTTACAATTTGTGCAGAGGTTTACAGTTCCCTTACGTAACACTGTTCCTGACAGGGATTCATAACCCACCAACGTGGTGAACAAGTGCTCTATGTTGAGAATTCAAAATTAAAGGAAAGTGGCTGATATTTATCATTCCCCATTATAACTTATCTCTGATGTATTTAATGCATTTAAAAAGCAAAGATATTCTGTGCATAGTTAGGGTCCATGTGAGTGATATACCCTGTCCATGGCTGTCTGAGGAATTCAGAACGCGCTTTAGAGAGTAGAAGGGAAAAATGTCCAGCTCATCTCTAAGTCAGTTCCACCAAGCAGGGTTTTAACAGCATTTTCTGCTTTTGAACATCTCCTCCAGGTTTCGTTTTAGGGATTACTTGTATGTGAATCTAAAGTTTTGATCATGCAATACTGAAATGAATGACAGAATTCCCATCAACTGAAATAGTGTTGAATCCAGGCTTTATTGCTTGGAGAAGACAGAGTTATGTCGTCCTACACGCTGCAGTCACAGGAAACAGCCATGTAACATGCCCCAGGAGCCCTTCCTTTGGGACTTAACTCAGATTGTAGGGGAATGTTTTACAAGTAAATGGCTGTTTATTCTGCTTCTTCAGCTGCTTGGTTGGAGCATCTTTTGAAACGGCCATAAAAATGACCAAGGTGCTGCCATTTGAAAAAATCCTCCTTGGAAAACTATGTAGGCAGGCCTTAAGAATGTACTGTGCAAAAGACTGATGCTTTTGAAGAGCCGTGTGTTGCTGTTGAGTATTAACTTAATCTTCAAGTTTGGTCCGTCCTCCAGTTTGGTCTCTCTTCACCTAATAGAGGTAAAAGGAACTTGGCAAGTTAGTTTTGTATGTCTTTTATCAGACAGGGATTGAACACCAGCAAATAGCATGTGTAGGTATTTTCATTCAGTCCTGAAAAGCCACAAGCCAAATCAGTTTTAAATACATTTAGTAAGGGAAAAAGAGCTGTGGTTTTTTAATAACCACATATTTGGCTGTGCTTCAAGCAAATGCAAATTAAGACAATTTATAAACCCTGTCATAAGTGGTTTTATAAGGGAAGCTATAACCCATTTGGAATACACTCATGCTGTTCACTGGTATGTTAGAAATTTTCTAACATAAATTATTCAGAAACACTAGAACATTAATGTAATTTAACACTTCATGGGGCAGTGCATGAACAGCAATGCTTTGGGCTCTAGAAAATATAAGGTAAGAGCAAAATGATTTATGACAGAATCCATGTCTGTGTCGAAGTTCAAAGGATTGAATACCATCCTGCCAAGGTGAGGATTTTACAAAGAATATTTAGTGGTCTTCTGAGGGAGATGTTAAGAGTCACATGGTACTAGTGAGCTTTCTTTCCATTTAATGACAGCATGGCAGAGTCAGGGTGATTTCTATTTTTTTTGAAGGATTTGTCCAATGATGAATGAAATTTCTAGAAATTGGAGAAATTATTGTGCTGCCCTTACTAACTTATTTAAAATAACACCAGTAATAATAATAAAACTAACTCATTGAAATGTTGTATAGCTCACAATTGTAGGCTATATAAATAGACTATTGTCTGAGGCTGTGATCTCTGGGCTTGAATTGAAACTCTTAGTGATCAAAGGTAATGGTAGAACAAGCTGATTAAAGATTAGCCTCAAAACCAGAGGAAACCTCATCCCATATCCCTCCCATTGAATTGCATCTTTCACAACTGCTCTATAATTCCAGTAAGATATAGGGTACACACCTCAAGCATACTTTTATTTTACTCCCTTATTTCTATTTATGCTCCTTTAACAAAGGAACTATTTGTTACTTATTTCTTCAAAAACATTCTGTATAATTAAAAGCTGTTTGATCTTTTATGCATTAATTCACATTTCTTATTATCTGCTTACAGTAAGTCAGACAGGTGTAGGGAAGAATTGAGAATTGGTGGAGAGGAAATGGAGCTCAGTTCCATTCTGTCCTGAAAGCATTATGCTGTTGTGGCCAGAAACTTCCATTTTGGAGAAGTAACAGTTCCCTTTTTGACTCTGAGAAAATAAAGTTTAATCCAGTCTTGGAGAAGGAAACAGCATTCCTGTTTTTTCCTTCAAAGAAGATCAAACCCTTTCAGCTGTATCAGTGTCCTCACTGAGAGGATTTGGGGGTAATCTGCATGGAGTCGTCTTCCCCCCCCCCCCCTCTTTTTTTTCCTCTTTACTTAGGAAAAAAATTCACCAAATGGGAACAGCACAAACTGACTTAATGCAAGGTTGTTACAAGGTTATACATCAGCTATGTTCCTCTTCAGCTCTCAGCTCTACCTACAGGGACCAGGGATTCTCTATCCAAAATACACTTCAAACAGCTGGAAACTCAGCAGGTTGCAGTGAACCTAGAAATACTAGAGATAGCTATATCTCCTATATGTCTTTCATCAATTTTAATTTATTTCCCCAGTGGAACAATTTCAAAGCTACTTCAGTAGTTCAGGTGATATTCATAAGGCCCAAGAAAGTTGTACTTTGAAGGGATTCATTAATTATGGAGCATGACTGCATCAGTTTTTTCCTGATGTGCAATCAACATGCAATTTATCATGCCTTTAATTTTATGGTATGTTAGGCTGCTACATAGGCTATTTAAGTGTGTCTAATGAATGCTCCCTGATTTCATCAGCACACATGAGTTACTCCTCCTGGCACCTTTCTTCCATTATCAGTGCACTGATACGGTTCGGGTGTGGTACATAACAAGCAGTATTTTTTTCCTTCACACACAAATCAGAGCCTTAACTTCTGACGTTTAACTCCTGGCAAGGTCTTTAAATAAAACCCAAGATTGCAGTCTCATGACAAAAGAGCAGCCAAGGAAACAGGCAAGTCACACCTGTTAGATTTCCACAGCTGTATAAACTTGATTTGCCACAACACCGGTTAATTACTTTGGGCATTGAATCAGTTTAATCGAGAAAGTAAAAGAGCATTAAGGACATAAGCTCGGGATGTGTCTGTGCATTTGATACGTGGTGTAGTCAAAACTGAATGCACGTGGCCTTTGCCAGAGGTTATTTCTGCTATAGGAGAAGAAGAAAGGAAGTTTCTGCAAAATTTTTGATTTTAAACTCCTTTAAGAAATTAAATTTTAGCATTTGCCATGATCCTGGTAAGTGTTGCTGTTAAGTTTCTCATCCAAAAAATAACTGTGAGCCACCCAGATTTAGGAATGTAAGTCTCTGTGGCAGATCTTAAAACTGCCAGGCCCTGGCTATGTATGGTTATATATATGGTTATATATATGGTTATATATATGGTGAAGTCCACAAGTGCCACCAAACCTGGCGTGCTAACCCTGCCAGCGTTAGCCAAAAGGAGCAAAAGGCTAATCTGTTCAATAGACAGCCCTTATAAACACAGCTTAATCCTCCTCTGCTTGTAAAAATAGTCATAGGTAATATTCTTAATCTTTGAAAATACTGAAGTATGAAAGCACTGTAGCTTGTTGTGGGCGTACCCTGCAATCTGTACGCAGTGCTTGGTGCTGAATTGGTTAGCACCAAACTAGGCTGTTCGACACACTGGCACCTTGGAGGTTACTTGAGAAAAAAACTCATAGGAAATTGTAGATTATTTTTTAAAGCAAAATGCATGCTTTAATACAAAATAAGATCAGAAATGTTCTTTTTGCTGTACACATCTTTAAATGAATGAAGCTATATATATGTGCATGTTTTGGTGCTAATGTATTATCCATTTCTGGTTACCCTGTCTGGTGTAAAATCCTGTGAATGTATTAATGCCTCTGTATCAGAACTAAGCTGATTGCTAGCTGGGGCTTAAGAAGATATCCCCTTTGTAACAGATAGGTGCTGACAGTATCACCAGTATCCCCATACAAGGTGTTTATCATGGGCTGCGTGCTGCCAGGAGAGTGCAGTTGTTCCCATGTGAACATAGCCACCTATGATAAACATACCCTGTGCAGGAGACAAAATCCTCTATCAGATCTCCAAGCAGATATGGTCAGATGCTTTTTCTGAACAAATATTCTCCCTCTCTGGAGTTCCAGTGAAGTTTTACTGGGGTGTGCTGACAGTTTCCATGGGGATTTGAAGTAAAGGAGTCTCCCTTTAGGGAGTGAAACATTTGGGAGTTGGACTCGATGATCTCCAGAGGTCCCTTCCAAGCCCTACCATTCTCTGATTCTGTGATTTACTAGTTCACCAGTGTTTATAGATGGGTTCTCTGGGTCAGCCATGGATTTAATCAGAGATGGTGTAGCAGCAGAGGCAAGGAATTTGCTCTGCATCTGTCACTGGGTTTGGAAGGCTGTTTGATTCCTCCTGTGAGAATCTCATTGCACTATTGGGAAGTATTAGAGATGTGGAAGAGGAAGGAGAAGGATGAGAAAGGAAGATCTATGCATCACCTCATAACTCACCCAGGAGTGGGGGAACTGTTGTTCTCAGTTCACAAGCAGGAGTCAACAGTGGCTCTCCTGTGTCCCACATATCTCCTTTTCCCCTGAGCTCTGCCTTTAGTGAGTATTGTGTTGATGGTCTTAGAAGCTCCTGCTGGCTAGCTTAATCCTGTCAGCAGAGAGCCACAGTGCTTAGAAATAGCACGTTCGCTACATTAGTCATAAAATTTGACACAAGCATGGGAGTCAAATTGTGCAAAAGCTTTTTCTTGTCTGTACCACAAAACTGTTATTTCTGTGATCAGAACACAGATACCTCGTCTAGCATAGCAGCTTATGTTGAGAGAGAAAAGTACAACGTTTTTAATTACCATGCTAGAAATTTGAAATTAGATGTAACTGGTTTTGACTAAGAAATGAACTGTGCCACGGCTTTACTCAGGTTACTTGCACTAGAAGGGCAGCTTGCTGGTATACTGCAAGTTTCTGCTCTCCTCTTCATTTACAGTGACTTTACAAAATCAAGTTTTCCTGAGGGCAGAATCTTTCAACATAATATTTCCACGTGGTTTCAAATTTCTCCCAGCCAATGCTTCATAAAGTTGATTGGTTTGGGCTTTTTCTCAGGACCATTATTTTGTAACTGTGATGAAGTCTTCCTACTTTTCAAGTATTTTTCTTGTTTTAAAATTGTATTAGGACAAGTTCAAGAAAAAAATTACAGATACTTGCTTTTATGATGTTCTTTGTAAATGGCAGCACTGAAGAAAGGTACTGAAGCAGTAAGACTCCAAGTAACTCTTCCAGCTTTTGAAAATGCTGTATATTTTTAATATGTAAGCATAACAAGCTTTTATCATTCATAACAAGTTTCTATCCATCTTTGCGTTCGGTAAACTGAAGAATCTCAATCAGTAGCAAGAGCAGGAGCTTTGTGTGCTACAGTGGCTAAAAGGCCCAGTTCTGCCTGCACTACAACTTGTGCCATCACTGTAGCTAGCTGGGGATTAACCCCAAGACCTAACAGTTTTGTAGCTAAAAGTTACAGCAGTAACTGTCAGCTTGGATCCTTTAAGCTTGACGTTTACACTCTGTCATTAATTACTGCTGTTAATGGGGAGGACTTGAATGTGCACGCAATAAATATTGCAGAAGAGAACTCACTAATCAAGCCTTTTATATGGACAGTCTTGACATTCCAAGCCTGCTAGCTCCTCCTTTCCCAGGAGGTAAATTTTCAGGCAATACGCACAAAAATGTCTAATCCCATAGCTATGGGCAGGAATTCAGGGATGCAAAAATCATACAAGAGGTTAAGACAACACAAAGTGGCTGAATAAGACACCTGTTTTTAAATTGTTATTGCTAAGATCAGTTGATTTTACTTGCATTTTTTTACCAAGCAGGATCCCATCCTCTTCCCCTCTTTTCCAGGAGGTTTGTCGAGGACAAAGTCTGGAAGCTTGCACGTGCTGTGTGCTCGTTTCATTTTTCTCCTTCCATTATCCTCCTCCATTCAGCATCATTTTGGTAAACACACATCTTGTGTGTCAAGGTCATATCAACATTACAACCATGTTACGGTGATCTAAGGCACCTCAGGTGCTTCTGGGTGTACTCTGTCCTCTGGAGTCAGTTGTCCTCTCTTTTTTTACATAACCCACTGAAGACTGATTAGCTCAAATCTTGTTTCCTTCTCAAAACCTCTTATTTTAAGTTCTGTGAAGTTAGTTGTATCTTAAATCTTGTAGGAAGAATGATTTCCTCCAAAACCAGTCAGAACACTCGTTTATTCCAAATTTACATACTTTGCTGATGGTCTTATTGGTGATAGATGAAGGTAGGTGTTCACCTTGATGAACCTATTTTTAGTGAGACAAGAGACATGATTTTCCTGCATCATCTTTACTTCATTTTTCCTTATCTTGAACAGGAACAAAGATGGATAAAAATGTGTTACATTCATAGCTAGTGAAATATGCACAAAGACAGGTACTAAACATGGGAAAATAAATCAACATGTAAAGGTTTTTCATGCAAAATTGGGAAAAAATATAAACCAGGTGCAGGTAACAATTAAAATATTTAAGGTGTTATGTACAAAGTAAAATGTACAATTATTGGATGTGTTTATGCAACTATGTTGAAATCTTAATATCTTCAGTAGTAACACGTTCAAGATTACTGTAAGTAATTATTCATTTACTGTCAGAAAATTACAGGGCAATATATAATCTGTGACATTTCTCTTAGGAGAACAAGTCATGTTTTTCTTTGCATGTCAGTGGCTGTATCTTGCAGGATACTAAAAGGAGATCAGCTAGTAAATGTGCTATGTCCTAGCACAGGAGGCATCCATGCAGTCAGGAGGAACATGCCCAGAGCTCAGCCTGAGCGTGATGTAAGTGGGACTGACAGGACTGGGTGCAGTGTCAAAAGGCAAGGTTGAGGGGAAAAAGTGGCACTGCTCAAGTACATTGTGTGCTGGTCACTAAGCTCAGAGCTGCAAAATCCACGCTTTTTTGGAGCATATATAACAACTTCTAACCATATATAACTTTCTAGAGCAGATGTAAAAACTTCTAGAGCATATATAACATTTTAGAGCATATATAATACCTTCTAGAGCATATATAATACCATGTGTCTTTTTCTTTCCTCCTGATACACCACTTTCCTCCACTGCTGTGATGGTAGAAAGAGGTAATCATTGTAGTGTATCGGTGTAACTACTCTTACTTTGCAATTTAGCATGGTACTCACAACCTGGTTTGTTGAAGTGTTTGAGAAGACTACAGATGTATATACACAGCACATAAAAACCATCTTTATGTTCATGAAGCATGATATTTTAGATCATGTAAGACTAGTTAAATGTCAACTTTTGAGTCCAAAGTTCATAGAATAATTATCTTATGGATGAGTTTGCACTTGAGCTGCTTCTGTCTCTTGGCTGTCTCTGTCTCTTCCCACCACCATTACAGCCTTTAGATCTTGTTACCAATATGGTGGGTGTTTTCCCTCTTTCTTGGTAGCTAAAGTAACAATATTCTTATTTCTCTGCCAGTTTTACAATCATACACACAGCCATCCTTTAGTCAATTACTGTTTCTTTAAGTAGAATTATTACCACAAGAATAAATGCCTAAATTTGATAAAACCAAGAGAGAGCAAAGCTCTCTTAATCGATTTCATAGGCACAAGCATTTTAGATGTTAGGAATAAACAAAGAACCAGTTTGTCCTTTGTTCTGTTCCTAGTATAACTATATGACATGCTCTACTGCCCATCCTTCCTATGCCAAATAGACTTTCAGCTTTTACAGTATTATATATATATACTCTTACTTTGGGCCCTGGTTAAAACGGCAGAGTGCAAAATCCTGTTTCAAGTAATTATATCTATATGAGAAATGTAAAGAGACTGTGTAAAGACATACAGGCCCTGTTATTTATTCAAGTCCCAGTCCACATTGCCATGTGCTTTCCAAAGTGTTTACAGATTTGATTTTTTTTCTGAAATCTATTCTTGGTTCAGTGAGAATCCAAGTAAGAATTCCAGCAGCAGCACCAATCCATTTCCTCTCAGTGGAGTTAGAGGTGACAGAAGAGCTGGTCAGTGGCTCTGTTCCCTTGCTGTGGGAGAACCTAAATCCAAGAGCACAAAATACATAAATGCAGTCAAGTGCCCAGACATCGTTGTAGGAATAAAGCCACAGGACACCTTTCACATAGCCCAGAGAACCAAAGGGATGTGCTCTGAGGCTCAGAAGTGGATAGGAGCAGCTCCACAGATGCCCTCCTTTCTCCCAGTGTGGACTGGAAGTTGAGCTAAGACAGAATCCTCAGATAGTCAGCTTTCTTCCCAAGCCAGGGTTGGGATTATCCAGTTCCCGAGTGGTAGCGCTGGCTCGCTGCAGACACACTCCAGTCGCAAAAGCCACTTTGAACTTGTCCCAAACCTGTGTTGATGGTGTTTGTGCTATCATGTAGGGATGGGCACAGCAATCCGTTTCAGTTGTAATGCTCCGATTGTTGTCAATAATTTTTCCAATTTCATTTGGAGCCACAAAGGAGAGAGTGAAGGAGAAGGTAGAATGGTGGGGTTTGAGTTTGTTTATTTTAATTATTTTTTTTTAATTGCTTGGCAGTTTGCCTCTTGGAGTAATTAGTTTAGAGATGTGCATACTTAAATTAAATTACAGATCTAAGTTTATGGTTGCTCCGTGTGTGAAGCTATTGGGACAAATAGAAACCGTGGTACTGCAAAAGTATTTTTAGGTCTAACAGAGTTACAGCCTTGTTGTAGAGAGAGAATTCTGATGCTGTAGTTTAAAACATCTTACCTTTGCATCTCTAGGTTTTGGATCGTAACAGCTATGGCTATTTCAGTAAAAGCAAGCTGCTGCTGCTGATCTGTATATTGAATTTAGATTAAATTTTAAAAATTGGTGCTTAGGCTGTATTTTCTGGGATGCATAAATGTAATTTGTGTTTGACCTTGGCATAGATTCCTTCAGTTGCTGAGATGACAGTGACTGAACTACATAAGAAAAGACCCATGACTCACTTCTCTTCCAATATCATCCTATATCAGAATAGATGTTCACACTTAACTTGTAGTAGAAACAGTGAAAGCAAAGGCTAGTGAAAGCAAAGGCTAGTGAAAGCAAAGATTAGTGAAAGCTCCCATATTGCTCTGCTGATACTGCATTCTGTGAAACTGCAAAATTTTGCCAAATTCAAATTTAAAATGTAAAATACTAATATTTCATATATATTGGTACATTAAGTACATTTACACCTCTAACAAGGTAGCTTTTCCTGTGATTAATGCTTGTAGTACACAGATTATTTTTTTTTATTTTTTTTTTTTTTTTTACGTTTTCTCTAAATTTAAAAGAAATAAAACCAAATAGCCAGAACCTTTCCTAGATTAGGAAAACCTGGAACCTGGTAATCTGTGTATGGAAGGGGCTTTTCATATGCACATGCTCCAACAGTCAGCTCTCTTGAGCATGTGTGAAAATTCCATTCAGATATTTGCAGGTGCAGGGTTACATGCATGCACCATAAAACTGCACCATACTCCTCGGCGGAAATCAAGACTTGAGTTTCATCCTTAGAGTGCTAGGGGTTGTCTGTGCCATGCTAAATCATTTCTGCCCCCACACTGCTGTGATATGCTGTCACATATGCCAGAACATTTGTCGCTAGCAACCCACAGCCTCGTACAAGAGCTGCTTGTGAGGCAATCAGATGTACGGAGACAGGCAGAGGTAAAGCAGGGCCTGCCCAGTTTATGAACATTACTGGAGTGGAGTATTTTTATTCTTAATGGGCTCGTCTTCATTCAGTAGCCCTCCTGTTCCCTGCCTACTACACAACAGGCTGTGTGCCTCTGACAGCTGAAGTCTGTGTCAGTGCCAGTGCCAGTCCCTGCTGTGCCTCCTCCCTCGTCGTTCTGCCACGGCAGCAATATCATTTCAGGTTTGGCTGGCATCCTAGCATCCATCACGACCATCCTTCTCAGCATGTGTCAGGGGTAGCAGATCCTGGAGAACCTCTTGAAACCAAAACTGAGCCGTTGTTACCTGCAGGTGGATTGTGTTTTCCTTTGGAGATAGTGCTTCATGCTCACTTTATGTTACCTTCCCAAAACTGCAACGTGCACCAGAGAAACCAACCACACAATTTTTAATTTGGAGAGTACAGCCAGACATTAATTATTCTATGTAATAACTTGTGGGCATGTTTACTTTGCACAACTAGAAGAGAGGGATTTATAGACTTTCAATATTTGAGCAGGATATGGGGAGCTGTGATCTCATAAGTGCAGTAGGTTTGAGCAGTGTTTTAATTTACAAGAGGTGACTAATATTTAACTAATTATTTGAATATAAGTAAAAGGAAGATGGAGCTCCTTAGGTTACTTGCTGCCAACAGAACACTTAGAACAGCCTCTATTTCCAGACAAATCTAAATATAAAATTGTGCTGAAATAAAACATGAGTCCATGCTAAACAGTGATACATTCCTCCCACATCAGAACTTGGGAATATCTTGAAGGGTTTCTGCTGTGTAACTGATGCTTGATCTTGGCTGGGATCCACTTAGAGGAGCTGAAGCTGAGAAGCATTTCCATGTTCTGGTTTTTGGTTGGGTTTTTTTTTTTCTATTAATCCCAGCTTTTAGAACTCTTCAAAGTGTGAAAAATAGGCTTCTGGGGCATAACACCAAAATAGAGAACACAGTGTGCACAGAAAAAGAGTTAATTGTCATTACTGATCCCGCAGCCATTAGCATGGTGACTCAGTACCTAGCAAATGGCATAAAATGAAGTAATGAACACCTTTGCTGCAGTTTATTGTTTCCCAATGCTATTTCCATTCCTTTGGGGATCTCTGTATAACGGGAAAATGAGGTGGGGATGGAGGGCAGCTGCTGCTGAGACAGCAGTGCCAGTCTGCGTGGAGCATGCTGCCTGGGCACTACAGATGATACAAAGCCAGGCACTCAAGCACCACACAGCCATTCTCTGTAACACCTTTCCCATCAATACACCTACACACATCCCACAGTCAGCTGGAATCTCCCATTGTCCCCCTCCGTTACCCTCCGTGACTCCCTGGGAGGCTAGGTGTAGTCTTTCCTTTTCCCTCAGCTGACAGTGACCGTCTGAATGAGCGAGAGGCAATTGTAAAAGTCCACAATGTTGTTCCTCCTTACTGGAGTTTGCTAGACTCCACCTCAGTAAGTTAAAAAAAATAAATAAAGGCAAGCCTTGTGATTATTAGACAACATATGATTGAAGAGTGGTTGCCAAGTGGTATCGGGCGTTACGGGGAGGGAATGTAAGGCTGAGGTTACAGCAGAATGAAGGTGTGCACGGCTAGCTGTAGGCTGTTGGGCCAGTGCAGATCAGCCAGCATAAATATGTTTAGGGTTTAGCTGTAAGCAGCTCTGCTTTCAAGCAAAAACTATGTTATGATGTTAACAGCAGTGTCTGATAAGGACCTGAATGTTAGGAAGGGAGAGATAGGAGACAGTGTGCTGCAGCAATATTGTGTTGAATCACATCCATTTTTATTCAGAGGGATCATTCAGCCCAGAATTCTTCTCTGGCTATTTTTGTTTATTGCAATGCAAGATTTAGAGATCTTCTGTTGGACTTAAAATAAATTAAAATAACAATGCTACGGCCTTAAAAATTCTGCCTGCATCTTTCCCAGTACTCCCTTCCTCATTTTAAATGGCAGGCATGAGATTAGTGGTTTATTCAGTATGTCCAGAAGATTAATGTTTCCAGGTGAGCTTAAAGAGCTGTTTAATTTGCTCAGCCACTGGAATGTCTCATTGCACTGGGAAAAAAATTAGAAAAAAAGAAGGAAAGAATCTTAACAGCTCCAGGCACAGAGGTGTAAGATAAGTATAGCAGTAATGATAGATAGCAATTTCAGAAAAGACACTTCTGAGACAGAATGATTTTTATTCCTATATTAAAGCAATTGACTCCAGCATCCGCTTCAACAATAAGTTGTTTAACTTTTTTTTTTAACTCCAGATTCAGAATTTAACTCCAGGTTCAGGATTTCAGTATTCATTAATGTTCCTTTGCAACCGTCTACTTTCAGAAATGGTGTGGTAAAGATTAATTGCAAAACTTAATAAAAATTGTTCCCGCTGATAAGACGTTATCCTATTGGGAACATTTTCACACACAGATATAAATGTACAAATATACATGCAGGAACAGGAGGAACCTTGGGGTAGGGTTTAGCAACCTGGGTGAAAATTTTCTCCTGGGGTGGGAGTGTGTGTGTGTGTGTTAGTTTTTACTTCATGATCAAGTTGCAGAAGAAACACTATGGCTTCCAGTGAGACTTGGTGCAACGATAAGGATTTTGGACTCCTTATAAGAACCTTATATAAGCCCAAAAAGCCTTTGAGGAAGACAATGTCCAATGGGTGTTTACAGTCTTGTCTAGCTCTATAGATTTCTTACACCAACTGCAGCAGGTATTAGTTTCCAAAGCCCTTTTGCAAAGATTTGTGCTGTGTGTTTATGTGTGGTTTGCTTAAAATAATCTCGTTCTGAAGAAATTGGAAATCTCACGGTCCCACAGATTTCTGGGAAAAGGAATTTGCTCAAAGTGGAGGAGTTCATGGTTCTTATGGTCTCTGAGCCAAAATGGCATATTTTCTTTGTGGGTAATAGAGATCTACTGTTTGGATGACACAGCTAATGTAGACAAGATGTTACTGGGAAAGACAGAAGAGTGTGGATCCAGTTAACATATGGATGTTAAGAGTACCAGTTTGTGAGCTTCACTAGCACTATGCATTAATATGCATGATAATTTATACTTCTTTAAAATTAAACTGGACTATATCATGTGGTCTTGTTGGTAGTGTCGTTAATATTCAGACTAGATTTAATCAAAGTAATTACTTTATTTCCTATTATGATTTTGAGTAACCTCTTACAGTGTTTCCTGTTCTTGATTCATAGGTTAGTGAGTGCCACAAGGCATTTTCCTTGTGTTAAGGGGATGTTGAAACACATGAACTAATTCTGTGGCTGTCCATGTTTTACAGTGGTTGTGTTACAAAGGTAAAACTTTTCAGAACCCTAATATGTGATGTGTTAGATGCAAGGAAAAAAATTTTTACAGTGAAGGTAGTGAGATAGTGGACCAGGTAGCCCAGAGAAGTGGTGGATACCCCATCACTGAAGTGTTCACAGTCAGGTTGTCAGGACTTTGAGCAATCTGATCTAGTGAAAGATGTCACTGCCCATGGCAGAAGGGTTGCACTACGTGATGTTTGAAGGTCCCAAACCATTCCATGATTCTATGGGTCTATACCTTGGGATAAATTGGGATATAATTTCATAAAAGTAGCACTAAAAAATTACTGTATCTCAAGGGAAATGTTATAGGACTTGTGCTATTGAATTCCAAAGTGTTTGGAGCTTGGAAAGAACATCCTCTAATCCAGATAAACCTGGAACATGAAGATCGTGGGTATAGATAAGTATATAGAAAGGAGAATTGAACAGCTAGAAGTAGTTGAGTTGAGTTGTTTGGAGCAGGTGGCTTACTGAAGTAAGGTGGGCCAAGATGAAAGCTTAGATCACTGCAAAGAGAAGAACAGGGAAGAGCCAGAGGAAGGATTTCAGGACAAAGACTGAGGATAAAATCAGGCATGTTTTGGAGAGGAGTAGTATGGAGAGTGGTAGAGTGACTTGGGGCTACAGAGGGCCATTCCTTTCTCCCCTGCCAGCTTCCTGTGAACTGTGGATGTGCTTTTCAAGACTCTGAAATCCACAGCATGATTCCTCTCTGATCTGTTTTCACCCTGGGTGAAAGCCTCTAGGCTGTGAGAACACCCTCAAGGTCAGACCTACCCGTGAAGGTTTTCCCAAGGAAGTTCAGGGTATCAAAAATGTACCTGCCCCTCAGTGATGACTGTTATGCCAACAAACCCCAGGGCCAGAGGCAGGTACTTGAAGGTGCCCATCCATATCCTCTGCCCCACACCATCTCCTGCTGCTTCTGCCCCATGCCTCTGGGGCTCCTGGGTCCTCGTGCCCAAACCAGAACAGATCTCAGGGCTGCTGTGACCTACAGAATGATCTGTGAGGTGGGAAGCATTTCTGGGGGAGTCATTCTGCTTGTGCCACCCAGAAAGCCTTGGGGACATTCACTTTTCAAAATTATGAGGTTATCCACTTCTGGCTGTAAGCAAAGTTTGTCACTCTGTCACAGAAAAGAACATTGGTAACTTTTGGCAAAATATTGTTATTGTGCTGCTTATTTTAGGAAAAATACTTTCTGTGTTTGCATTATTGAAGTTGACCATCTGCAGGAAAAAATAGTGAGAAAGACAAAGGGATTGGGGCAATGGGAATAGTGAGCTCCTTTGTACACTGCAGAGTTCAATTGTGATGAGAAACTATTGCTTGGAGCGTGAAGCAAACATTAATGGGAGAGTTAGATAAAGAGCTGTGGGGCAGGGAAAGCAGCCAAGTATCAGAAGAGAGGGAAAAAGAAATGTATTTTGAGGAAGAGCTGAAAATTACTACGGTTCAGAGCATGTTCCTTAGAATAAATGACATTGAAATCTGAAAGAGGTGGCTGAGAGGCTTCCATACTGTTTAACATTGCTGCTTGAGGCTGATTGCAGTGCTGAGAAACTCAGACATCTAGTCAACATCTAGTCAACATTATGCTTTGAGCCTCATGGTAATAACTATCTTTTGTTACCAAAGACAAACAGCAGAGAATTTGTTGGCTGCTGCCCTGTAATGACTGTGGATGATCTGAAAGAAGGCAGGTGCTCCGTTTTCTATTTGTAAACAGCACCTTTATTGTTATCAAGAGAAAGCAAAGAAAGAAGGGTGCTCCTTGCACACCTTACTGTCTGAAGAAATCTGTAACTCAAGGGCCAGTTCTGTTGCACAGTAAGAGCAGCACTGAGAAGGTACAGCGAGAGCAGAGATTGGGACCATATGAGAGTCCCTGCTTGAACTGTTTGGGGTTTGTTGGCTGGCTAAGCTTACACTAAAACAATTAAAAGTTATCCTTTTTTTTCTGCCAGTAAAAGAAAGTTCCTGATACTAAACTTTTCATTGGTTTTCTGTACCCCTGTAGCAATGTTTATCTTCTGCTTGTACAGAATTAGCCAACGTATTAAACAAGTACATGGCAGGCAGAAATCTTCTTCTTTGGGTAGGAAACAGAGCAGTTGAAAACCTGATTAAATTAAAAGGAGCTTCTTACAGGATGACTACACTTGCCTACATCTGCAGTTGGGCTGTGGTGGGTGAAGTGCTCCTACAGCACCCAGCTTCACGGCCACCACGGTACAAACTGAACGAGGGGTTTCTGTAACACCCAAACTCCTGGAGCTTTTACAGCTGCTCTGCAGGTGTCTATGGCCACTTAGTCCCCTAGAGCCAAGTCTAGATCTCTTGCATCTGCAAAAGAGCAATGTGGATCTTCCCCTAGAGGAACCCACCAGCCTTTTGCTGAGGAACAGTGGGAGGTTTGTCACCAGCAGGGCTTCCTTCTCATAGGATGCCCTTCCCCAGCCTTTTATCCATAGTGTGCCTTCCCCTACAGCCCAGTACTCCCAGCTTTCTGCAGTCTCTCCTGTCCCTTCACACTTCTTGATCTGCAGGGATTCAAGTGCCAATAGAGAAGCAGTATGGGAAGTCTCAGCCACAGCCTCTCTAGTCTCAGAGGATTCCAAGGGCAGTCTGCAAGAGGCCACAAAATGAGCATCCTCCCCTTCCCTGGGCAGGATGAGCAGGCCATGGGCTGCTACTGGTCACATCCCCAAAGGGGTAGGAAGGTTTGCCTAGGGACTTGGGGCAGGAGGTGCAGGAATGGCAGCAAGCAGACAGAAAACAAGGCAGGGCAATGCTCTATGTCAGTTGTGAAGCACATCAGCTAAGGGAGATGCTGCTGTCTCCAGGACCTTGAAGGAATGGTTTGTGCTGGGTGTGTAGACAGGAGAGGATTTCCCCTTTTAGCTGTCTCGTGTCCTCATACCAGCCTGGTTCCCTGGGGAACAGAAAGAGACTTTCTGGGAAGACAACTCCTGATGCTTCTGCTACTGAATGGTGTGAAGAATGATAGCTTACATAATCCTATAGCCTCATTTCATGTTAGCAGTATTTAATGAAAGAAGAGATGGCTGAACAAAGCAATTTCATATACTATTCAACAAGCACCTCTTTCCGTGTGAAACATTAACAATAGCTGTCATCTTTGTACCAAAAAAAAAAGCCTTCCAATTACTTCATTGCTAAGAGAAAATCCAAATGCAGCTGAAAGCCTCACAAGCAAAATTATTTTTAATACCATTATGGAAAAGGAAAAACGTGTGACCCAGACCTTCATTTAATGTTTTGCTAGCCTGGAAAGTTAATTTGAGTTTGTGTTCAATTTTCTGGGAAGCTTCTGCTTTACAGCTGTGCAGTTTGGGCACAGGATTGAACAGAATTGAGAACTGTCCTTTTCTCTCCACTCTTTCCACATGCTAAAGACAGGAAAAAGGAAGGAGATGACATTTAATTAATGTAAAATATAAAGAAAAAAAAGGCAGTCTATGATGTAAAAAACGTCATATTACTTCATTAAAATTCCTTTGGGATGCAGCAGGGAGATTTATAGGACTAGGAGATGGAAGAGTATAAAAGAAAGATTGATTATCTTTAGCTTTGCTGGTGTTCTCTTACAGCATAAATCACATGACTAGAGGCTTTCTCTAAATTGCATCTATCTCCCAGTCTTTCTCTTCTGTCCCATATATTTTGGGTCATCTGTAAAAGGAGAAAATACACCCTGATCTCCCTATCTCTCTGTCTGGATATGGATTGTACATTTTTATGTGAATTCTTTCTCTGTATGTGAATTTTAATTACCATTTCTCCCATTAAGCTTTGGTCTAAACCAGAGCTGGTCTGGAAGCATACAACACCCTTTTTCATCCAAAATTTTCTGTCAAGAAACTGGGATTTTTCAAGGAATGTCTCCATTTCTGCAGCCATTCACAAGAATGGGTGGAAGAGCATCTGATGAAACATGTCTTAGAAAATTAGCTGTTGAGCTACAGAGGCCCTTATAGTTTTCTTAGCCCATGTCTTGGTTCCCAGTCTTTTTGACAGGAGCCCACACTTCTCTCACAAGATTTCCAGTTGCACGAGAAATAATCTATCCTCTGAAATGTTGACAAGTTCACTTCTAATCTTAGTTAGAAAATTGAGGTT
The DNA here is from genome assembly GCA_024336885.1 of Actenoides hombroni. NCBI lineage: Eukaryota > Metazoa > Chordata > Aves > Coraciiformes > Alcedinidae > Actenoides > Actenoides hombroni. The sequence goes on from WUAM01000305.1 coordinate 3,479,457, forward strand.
GTAGTAGAGAGTGCTGAAAAATAATGGGGTGAAAATCTGTTCAAACTTTCCAAACCGTTTCCTACACCAATTCTTAACTTACTGCAAGGTGCTTAGGGAATTGCAGAGCTATCCCATCGCTTTCCTATTACCAGAAAAGACCCATGTGCACAGCTTTTCTGTGAACTATTTCATGTGTTCAAGGGAAATTCTGGCTGTTACTGTTCATTGTTTTCTGCTAGTGCAGCTAGAGATTAATTTAAGTACAAGGGACTTTTAACTGGTTCTGTACCTTTCTAACAGTATTTGATTAAAACAAAGGGAACACATAACAAACAGTTCTTAGTCTGCTACACTGCTTGTCTTTCTTAAAACTGGGTGTTGTAGAGCTGCAAATGTAGGTTTATAAGAATAACCATGTAGATAGTATTGATCTGTCCCAGAAGGATGTGAAAAAGTTCATCATGTCCTTTAATGTTCCTATGCCTATGGATAGCAACCTGGGCTGTAGCTCTGAAAGAGAAGCAGATAAGAAACATGAAAAATAGGTGAAGATCCCTCCCACGGCCTCAGGTATTTCCCAAGAACAGATTATAATTCTACTTTTTCTCCTTGAATCTGACCTAGTTGTAGGAAGAGATGGTGAAAGTCAATGCAGCCAATGACCTTAAAGCTGAAATATTAAAATAGTGTGGAAAGGTCTAATTATCATAAAGGTCACAGAATAAATATTTTGTTGCAATTCTTTTATTTCCAGAAGCCAAAGAAAATGCAGCACAGCTATCAAAATTGCTCAGTGGCTTTCAGAAATGCTTGATGTTTGCTTCGTTGGGTCAACATTAGTAAAATTTGTATTTCTTTAAACAAGAGAACTGTAGCTGAATTTTTAACAGCCGTGTAAAATAAGATTAATATATATTTAATAAAGCACTTGCTTAAAATTAAGGGTAGGAAAATACTTCAAGGAGGTATGAAAACTATCACCAATATTCACCCAACTTCAGAGAGATAAGTAAAACAAGAAATTTAATATTTTATGGAAAACTGATTTAAGAGTAATACAGCTCCTACAAGTGGAACTACAATTAGATTCAGTTCCAAAGTGCCTCATAAGGAGAAAATTTACCAAAAAATGTATTTTACATGAAATAGCTTTAGACAAAACTTCTTATTACAGGACCTTCTATAATATTAAATAAATGTTGGGTTAGCTCAAAATATCAAATTTAAATGGAAAACATGTTATTTTAAAAGTTTGAAGCATGAAATAGCAAATGAAAAAAATAAATATATATGGGACACACATTTTTTAATGTCTCTGATTGTTAAAAATTCAGATGGATTATTTTTTTCCACATTGTGTAAAATAGCAATATCCAGTCATTAAGTCTCAGGCTTTTACTGAAAGTTTTGAGGTCAAGAATAGCAGAAATAATAATTTCTGGGCTTTTAGCATCAGGGCACTGAGCAGTGATGTTTCCTCATTCTACATCTCAGCTTTCTACTTCTTTTCCTTCCACCACACTCAATTTCAGGTAAAACACAGACTTTACCCAGAACGTGTGATTCCTTGAAAGTCTTGATCACCAAGTGATTCCATGGTAAAAGGGATACATTGTTCTGTCAGCAATTTTACACTGAAATAACCCAGAGGATTTTGTTGCTTGTTACTCTTTTGTATATTAGTGAAACCGAGAAGAGATTTAGCTTCAGCATCACTCAGGGGGCGTGTGTTTACTAATCAGAAATTTTACTTCATCCATTTATTTGGTTGTAATGTTGACTTTGCAACATTGAGTCAGGGTGGGGGAGCTTGTTACTATAGGTCTGTGTTTACATAGGCAGCTTCCTAAGCTCCAGCAAGGCATTCTCTACAGAAGGGTCTGTGCTTCTTTCTCCATGGGTACCTGTTACAAACAATGGGCATGTATTTCCTGATATGTCTTTGAGTATCATTCAAAAGAAGAAAGTAATTTGAGAACCAGCATGTCTATATAAGGTTGACATTTTTAGATTTCAAGGATAAATAAACAGGCATAATGAAAGTGAATTTTTAAAGTGTGCACAAGATTCCTGGTGTTGAGAGTTATAAGTATCTGCTTCAGGTAAAGCCTGTGCAAAACCAGATTGTCTCTTCTCCATACAATTTTTAAAGCCACTGAATTTCTATACCAAAAAAACCCGAGTTTGTTGTAGGAAATAAATACTGTGCTATTTGCTTTTGTAAAGTCTCTTTTTGAGTGGACAGTGAAGTGGCAGTGTGCATTTCTCCAGATCCTAAAGGGGAACTTTTCAGAACCAGCATTACAGTCTTCCACGACAGAATTTGACTTGGGATCGTAGTTTGTCTCAACATCTAAGTTACCATTCAAATCATAGAATCATCAAGGTTGGAAAAGACCTTTAAGATCATCGAGCCCAACCATTAACCCTGCTCTGCCAAGCCCACCACTAAGCTGTATCCCCAAGCACCACATCTAGACAGCTTTTAAACACATCCAGGGATGGTGACTCAGCTGTGTCCCTGGGCAGCCTGTCCCAATGCCTGACAACCCCTTCAGTGAAAAAACTTTTCCTAATGTCCAGTTGAAACCTCCTCTGGTGCAGCTTGAGGCCATTCCCTCTTGTTCTAAATCTCCTTCTGTAATACAAATACGTTACTGGCTTCAGCCAATATTACTGTTACTCATTTTCATTGTCTTGAAGGTGTCTTTGCAAGCTCACTCTAACTTGCAGGGACTTGGCTTACTAGTATCAACTGTTTGATATGTTTCAGATATCAACATGGCAGGAGAACCAAAACCATACAGACCAAAACCTGGTAACAAGCGGCCACTTTCAGCACTTTACAGGTAAGTGAGGTGTCATCTTAACTTACCTGGACTTCAGATTTTATCAGAGAAATTACGGTCACCTGAAATGTATCTGCCAGTGTCACTGTGTAGGCCACGAAGCCAACAAAGGAAATTTTTTCCATTCGCTCTTTGATGTTTGTACAAAATATAATCAAGCTTCTGTCCGCACCGAAAGAGTTTGAGTGTCTGTAACAAAAACCTGTATTGGAGTGTCTGACACTGTGTGTATCTGATGACTCCTTCCAAAGCAAAGTGTTCCAACCAAGACTGTCCATATGATTCCTATCTTAAAGAAGCTAATTGATGCTAACTAGGAGTAAGCCCAGCAAACAAAATTCCTGACTGATACTGGGATGCAGTGATCACAATATGCAGGTAATGCCACTCTTTTGGTTGGAAACCAAGACAGGCTGGCTAGGAGACCAACAGTTCAGTGGTGAAATCAGACACGCTCAAGCAGGACTTTTCCAGTCCTGGTCTGGTCTGAAAGCTTCAGATGGCAATACAATGGTGGGATCTCCGTACGAGATAGCTGGGAGCATTTTAGATCAGAGCCTGCATGCTACATAATAGTGATGTAAAGCTTTATCATATAGTCACCCTTAGCTGAAGTGATAGAAATACTATTTTTAGAGAAAAGAACCCCTGGTTCTATTACTCTCAACTGCAAACTGTTAAACTCTGTGGGTGTTACTGGCAGCCATGGTCTACTATGTCCCTGTGTCAGTATTTCAAATGATTGTTGAAGATGTTCTGAGGTTTCTGGTGTTTATGTGCGCTTCCACCTCTGAGTTTCTGAATGGTTTCACGTAAATACTTATTCTACAGACAAGACAGAGATGAGAGAGAGACCTGTGGAAAGTTCTGAGAGAACTTCAAAGCTAAAAAAGATCTTCAGTTGTGTCCTTTCATGGACTGCATGGATGGAGTTAACTTTCTTCCTAGGATCCCATATGGTGCCGTGGTTTGGATTTGTTACCAAAACACCCCAGTAATTGGGCTCTTATTGAACAGTGTGTGCACAGCTTCAAGGCCTTTTCTTTTTCCTGCTTTTCAATGAATAGCTTGAGGGTGGACAATAAGTTGGGAAGGAATAGAGCTGACCCAAACTGGCCAAAGGGATATTCTATATCATGTAACATCATACTCAGAAATAAAAACTGGGGAGGTTTTTTCTTCCCAAGTAGCTGTTCCTTGGAGACTGCCTGGGCTCCCCGTGGGAGATGGAAAGTAGTTGCCCTTCCCTCCCTTCCCTCTTGTTTTTATTAACTGTTCTATTTAAATGTCTAATATTAATACACTGGAAAGAGATGCACCTTTAGATACAAGGGATGATTATGTTTTTATATAAAAGTTTTCATTTTCTCTGACAAAAATACTTTATCAGTTTCCACAGTACATTGTACTTTTATAACATCCATCACAGAACTGATTGAATTATGTTGCACATCTTGCATTTCCTTGGGTTTTGCAGTTTTACTTTATAGAAGAGGCTTGAAGGACTGCTCACAGTCTTTCTCTACTTGTTCTCTGCTTCTCAGATTTATTTTAAGATACTGTTTACAGAATTTGGTGAGGTTTGGTTTGCCTTTCAGTCCCCAAAGTCATCCACTACTTTGAGCTGTTGCTTAAGTTGTTGAGTTAGGTTTTTTTGAGCTCTGCTGGACGTCCTTCATTTCAGGAGAAAGTGTGAAAGGCACGGTGATGGGCAACATGTTTCCTCCTTCCAGGGCAGGAGGCTTCTTGAGTTCATTCCTCCCATTTGAAAGTGTAGCAGAAACTCAACAAAATCTGTCCCAAACTCTTACTGTTCTATTGGAATGTTGCTGTATTTTGCATAATTGCTGCTGTAGTGTGCCAGTGTACCAGCAATGTGCTTTCACCTACTGGCATGTAATAAAAATGACTGCAGGTATGAGGACCTTTCTTGAGTGAATATTGTCCTAGATTTCCAACAACTTGCTGCTTTTTTTTTTCTTAATGGATTTGTGTGTCCATTTTTATTTCTGAACTACAGGAGCCTACGGACACAGTCCAGATAATAGAAAACAAATTTGATCAATTATTTTCTCATACTTTACACTTGCATTAAACTGTGATTATGCCTCTTAATTTATTCTGCATATTGAACAACAACAAAAAAATCATTTATGTTTATGGAACATAATTTTTTGGTGAATACATCATACTAAGATTAGTGTGATATTTCTTTTGAATCAAAGTGCTGCTTCTTTACACAAATTTATCTTCTTGATGCCTTTGATTACCTTCCTTCATAACATAAGCTATTTTATTTCAGTGCAATGGAATGGAGCTGAGCTCTACAGCTCTTCTGACAAAAGGTTATAAAACAACATTTCTAGGCATGTTTAAATAGAGAGAATTTTAAGCCCAGTTGGATGTTATTTACATTCATTGCATCAAAGACTGTTCTCAGTGATCACATTTGAAGCAGTCATTATTGTACAGAAAAAACGGTCACTTAGTCTGAAATTCTCACTTAAAGTTCACACCGAACAGTGCAAGTTTTGCTTGTGTAGAGAACTTAGTACCATTCTCAGTTATATTAAACATGCATAAATACAAAGCTACAGCAGAACCAGTTTGGCCTGATATTTTGTTTATCTTCTTTCAAGGAAAAGGTCCTGTGTCAAATGACAAATATCATAACAATAAGCAAAAAAATACCTGCTGATGGAAGGCAACCCGTGCAGCTCTGCACTTGTGAATTTAGTGACTCTAACTATAATCAGTTTGGTTCCAGAGACATTTAAACAACAAATCCATGTGCTCAGAGGGCTTGGGAGAGCCAGCCAAGGACATAACTTTGCCCTTTCACATGACCTAGAGCATCCATGTGCAGCACCTGTTAAGTTTAGAGGGGAACATAGGGGTGGGTCTCAGGTCCTTAGTAGCACCCAGGAAAGTTTTTGCTTCTGAAGAGAAATCACAGAGAGAGAGAGAGAGTTCAAAAGACCAAAATAAATCAAATGCACTTGTCATCTTGATCCCTTCATTTGGTCCTAATCTGGGTGGTAACTTCAATAGCAACTAGGACAACAAAACACTTTTTTTTTTCTTTTATTTTACATTTTCCCTTTGTTATTTTAAAGATACTGCTAACTCCCTATTAGATGCTGTCTCTAGAGACCAGGACAGTTATTCCTTCTCAGATTATCAGCATATCCTAAATCTCACATTTTTCTCCTGTTTGTTTATATTTACCTTCACCAGAGCTTTGAAACTATGGTCTGGACTCAGATCCATTTGGCAGTTATGTCCTAAATAAAGACTAGCACTTGCCTTTTCTTCCCATCTCCCCTCAAGTTCTTCTTTAGAGTTTAGACTTGCACAATCTTTTCTCAGTTTATTATTTTTCTTTATTATTATTGTTAAGAGGAAGCCAGTATCACCAGTTTACACACATCAGCAGAGGAGCTGCATCCCTTTTCCTAGCTCAGTACTTTTCCCCTTGGAGAAGATGATATATGGTATCACATGACTGATGTTGTTTTCTTCCACAAAAGCCCAGACACCATAATCACATTCATGCTCAGAGATTAGCAAGTTTGGAGAAGAACAGCCTGTTCTCTTATTATTGCTTTTTTTTTTTTTTTCCTGGTGCTTAATCTTCTTTCTTACTTTTTTCATCTCAGATGAAGCCTGAAGCAATACACTATAGCTAAAGTAGCTAACTGCAAAACTCTATTTTTTTTGTGCGTGTGTTTTTTAATCACTGTTTGTACCACAGTGGAACAGAAAACATATTCACAACCTTCCACTGGCATCGAAATTATAATTACTCCTTTCTTATCCAAGAATTTGTGCTTCTAATGCAAATGAAAAACTGTGGCTTGCGATTCAAAAAGTAAATTTCTAAAAGATCCAGAGCATTGCTGGTTTTGCCTGCAGGCAAACAGAAATAGTACGTTTAGTCATTCAGTTTAAATCTTGACAGTCAGCCCTGTTCCTATTACTCATGAGATTTCTACCCTTTATTACTGCATGTCTTCTTACATTTAAGAAATAATCAGAATTTGAGTTCAGCGTGTTCTATCAGAAAGACTGTCTTCTGTGGATACTCAGCTGTGTTTCAGCTTGAACAGGAAAAGGATAGTCCCTGCAACACAGAAAAAAAGTAAACCAGAAACAGGGGCTATGGTCATTTTTCCACATTTGAGCTGTAGTGAAGTAAGCATCCTAGAAATAGTATCTGGGTTTGCAAGCACTGCTGTTTGGCAACTGTCTTATTAACTTTACAGAGGTCTTTAAAAGTAAGGACACAGGGTTCATGACACAGAGTAGAGAAGGGCCTGTCCTAACATCACAACTGAACAGTGGGATTAGTCAGAGCTGCAGGGGAAGGCTGTGCTTCAGAGCACCACGTTGTGGGCTCACGGCTGGACATTGGTTCTCACACGAGGTAACACTTCTAATTGTACAGAAGGCTGTAATTCAGTCTGCAAGCTGCAAGGGCACAATTCAGGTGGCTTACAGAGAGCAATAGAAATGGGATGCTGGGTTATAGATTTCGTGTTCTGTGACTAAATGAGGAAGACTGGATAAATGAGAGGCTGTAACTTGCTATGTTTGTCAAAGTCTTATTGGAAGAAGAGATGTAAAGTATACCTAGTTTAAGAGAAAACGGATTGTTACAATTACAAATAACATGGAAGGCTGTGCTGTGTGCAACACGGGAACAATAGCAACATCGTAATATGCAGTGAATCATTAACAATGGAAGTACTCTGCAAGTTTATTTCTTAGTGAATTCTACTGGTCTTGGAGTACACTGTCTGGAAATACATTATCCATCCTGCCAGGACCAATGCTTAGATAGCACTGTCGGTTCTTAATGTTAAATATAGTTTGGGTTTTTTGGAAAAGACTAGGTTAGAAACTGCATGCCTTTTTGATAGGTTGTATGGCTGGTATTCCCAGAACTTCTGGCAAAAGCAGGGACTATTTTACTGAAAAGTAGCAAATATGTTGATAAACCTGTGAGTTTTTAATGAGACCTAAGAATGAACAATTTCTAACATCTCTTGGAATAAAAATGTTGTATTTTTCAGACTCTGAAGAGTGAGATTGTTCTAGGAACCAGCATGACAAACACATATACATTGTCAGAGCAGTGCCCCTACTGTAACTACTTTTAAGTGGTAGTGTCATTGAGGGAAAAGGAGATTAAGTCTCTGCCCTTGGGAACTTCAAAGGCAAAGCCTGCATTAACCTTCATCTATTTGTGACTACAAATAGCCACGCAGCAAAGTAGTATTGATTGTGTGCATTAGATCAGTCAACAATGTTTTGTTGAGCCCACCCTGATGAACTCATTCTAGATGTCTTTGGACCGGTACATATTGACCTGAATCTGCTTTCTCTGGTTTAGAGCAGAAGAGGGTCAGGTGACATCAGCTGCACGCAAAGAATGATTAAAGCTGTCAGAAAGAGGACTTTAAGGTAGATAGCTAAGCCACCACTATATTTCTTTATCAACATTTTTCTTTTGTTGGGAGCATAGATTTTTGCAAGCTTTAGAAACTATTAGCATATCACAGGAAAAAGGAAGTTAAAATTGACAGAAATGGCGTGGACTTGGTGTCACTCTCTGGAGCTTGTTTCATTTGCTTACTTGAACAAAGGTACCAAACTGAGCATATATTCAGTTTAGGAAGGGGGTAAGAGTTAGGAGTGTTCTTACCTAAAGGAAGATTAGTTCTTATTCTTGATTCTTGCATGAATCTCACTTTGAATCTGAGCATTCATTCCTTCATGACTGGAAATATCATACAGACGTGGTGTACAAATTCAATTCAGTTTAGTTTCCTTATCACTCCATTTGGCTTCAGGAGACTTCTCTGGGGTGTCGTGGGAAGAAACTGTAATCCCTAACTATCTAAGAAGGTGTTCATATGTAGAGACTGAACTAATTTCTCTCTAGGAAGGAAGGAAGTAAGTAATATTTCTTCTGTAAATTAAGACATGCTTTTATTAGGCCTCCTTGCATTGTATACAAATATTGGAAGTTACCAAAATTATAACACACATACATTCCAAGGAAAGGAATTAGAGGACAAAGTATGATCAGTGCTACTTTACAGATTTCTGAAGGAGGATGTTTTCTGTTGTCTTAAAAACCACAAAGTGAAAATGCAGGGAAGAATGCAACCCTGGTTGATTACTGTGAATGGCAACGACCTCAGTTTCTTTTGAAAGGTGCCTTGAGTTGTCCTTGGCTATCATTTTAAAATTAAATTAATTTGCAAACACGGTGAGCCATAAACCTGAATATTTGACTGCACATTTTTTTTGCTAAATCTTTGGTTCCTAAAGCTGTACAGCACAAAGAGACAGACATGCTTGGCAGGTAAATGAGTCAGCTACATCAATCATACAAAATACGCATTTGTTTAATATACAGCCAATTCATCAAACGAGTGAAGTCCAAAATGCTCTTTATTTGGCCTGACTCTCCTACATGGATTGAATGAAAAGCTTGAATCCTCTGGATTTCTTTTGGAAGTATTAACTCTTCCAATCCCCTCAAAAACTGCAGTCATGTGGTTTATAGTCAAACAGAAAATTTGTGATGTCAGAAACACACGTAGGTTATCTTCCTTGGGAATTCTGATTTGAAGATTTTAACCCAAAAAGGTGACTCAGCTAAGAATGTTTTGGTTCCTGACCACCATTTTCCCTGATGCAGGGTAGACAATTTTGTTACATTAAAAAGTCAGAATAAGAACCCTAAAAAACACCTTAAATTCCCCGTGTTTCTCTTACTAGCTCCTTAGAGATGAAATTATATGATCACCACGAGGGAAAATGGACTGATTCCTAATGAGTTGCCTTGAAAAATGCTTTGACTAAAGTCCATTGGCTTGTCTAGAGCACTAATATTGTCCTGTAAATAGGTTTGGGGAGGTAGAGGTGAGGATTCTTTAACAAAAAATGGTAATGCTTTATGTATCTTGGGTCAGGCCTCAAATATAAAATACATCTTTCCCGTAATCTTACTAAGACAATTATGTAAGGAAAGTGGAGTTTACGTTGGGATCTTCCTGTCCTTAAGTGAGTTGTTTACAAGTGGAAGAGGAATTCTCATGCCATTAGTCTAGCCACGTTTCCTTCTACGTTTGTCTGCCATCCTTGAAAAACTTGTCCATCTACATGTTCAGTCCACGTCAAAGGTGGGCTTTAGATAATTGGCATTAATATACGCAAAGTTAGCAGGAAAAGAAATAATGAAATGCACAACTATGTTAATCAGGTCTTGTAAAATGTTTCCCCAAGGCAGGTCGCAGAGGATAACATTATGAATGGGAAATTTCTAGGGTCCTTGTTTTAAACAGAGTGTGACAGTACCGTAGCACATCGGTGGGTATAAATTGGTTTACAGTGACTGATTTTAATGGAGCAATTTACATAGTGTAAAACTCCTGCACAGCTTATCCATTACATATAGATAAGAAAGCAGAGCTTCCAGAAAATCTTAGCTCAGAATCAAAGGCAAGAACAAGCTCAGTCTGCCATATGCCAGTCTAGATACTGATTAGCTGCCTCCATCCTGCCTCCATCCTATTCAGACTGATACCTTGCCTTGAAATTTTGACAAACTGAAATTTCCTGATGGGAAAACCATCTCAGGAAGGAAAGAAAAATCCTGACTTCCTTACTATTCCTACATAATTAACTCATTAATCCTTTTATTTATTGTCCAACCTAGTATTTCTTATACACTCAATAAATTTTTGCAAGAAAGAAAATTTTTAGGGTACCATTTTTGCTGAAGGTGTGTGACTGCCATTCTCCCAGCTTACTGGGATTCCTCTGTTTGAGATGTTGTATTTAATTATGCAAGACATCCTCAAAGTTCTGGAGAATTCGGTGTACTGCAGACTAGAAAAGAAAGGGAAAAAATCTATAATGTATATTGATCAATGTCACCAGTAAAGATGATCTAGGATGTTGGTTTATATGGTGTTGCAGTTTTAAAACCTTGTTATTAATTCGCCGTATACTGAATTACCAATTTAAGTAAAAGGCCAACAGATAATTGTATTCCTTTACTAGGAGGAACACTCAGACTGATTTAACATAATGCAGCAAATTATCTAAAGCCGTTTAGTCAAATATACGAAAGAGGGGTCAACCCTAGGGCAGCACTATTTAAATCAAATTAAATTCCATCGTGATAATGGATTTCAAATAGACTTTTAATTGAAGCATTTTGTCCACAGGGCATTCTATCACATAACTTTGCATTTCCAAGTAAAATCCACCAGGATGTTCTCCATAAGGATAGTCTCTCCTCATTTCAAAGCTTCTGTATTAGGAAGTATGTAAATATGTTCTGAGGCTTTCATTCTTTGCTCGTTTTGCTTATAGTTAATCTCTGGAATGAAGCCTTGAGTGCTCCCCAGCTCTGTTTCACTTCATCAAGCAGAAAACAGGAATCCAAATCATAACAATACTTGGGCTTTAACTCATACACTAAAGAGTGGGTGCAAAGAAAGCGCAGAAGTTTTCCTGTAGTGCTGTGATTCACAGAAGGAGAAGCTGGTCCTTGAAGCTTCCATGTGGATCCCCCTTCCATGTGGATCACAGCCTCAGAAAGCAATGGAAAGGTGGGGTAGAGCCGTAAGGACAGCATAAAAGTTACTAAGCTTTGGATACATTTGGGCCTTTCCTCAAGCCTTATGCAAGTTGTCCTTACCATGGCTGGACATCTAACTCCAGAGAGTAAGGCTTAAAGCCCATTGGGAGATGACACTGTAAATGAAGACAGGCTCCTAAGTTACTTTCGTTAGAGATTCTGGAAAAGAAGTAGGAAATGCTTTTCAAAAAGATGACACACAGTATTTTTCAATTAAAAAGGAAATCATATAATCCTTTCGGAGACACAAGTTCACCTTTTGTAAATACCCTTCTGGATAGGTGGCAAGAACTTAACTGCCCTAAGGGTTTGTGAATTTTTTTGACAAAACCTTGGCTAAATGAATTATAGCTGCACGTGCAGTTGTTGGGTTTTCTACAAAGATGACTTGCAGGAAAGGTTCATTCTTAAAACAGTGACAAAATATTTACAGTACTTTTGTTTGCAGTTAGACCTATTTACAGTTCTGTTTCAGATATTTTGTTGTGGGACTGAATTGTTTCCAGACAGGACGAATCATCACCAACTAAATGTTTAGTTCCAGTATAACATACTTTCTTTTCTTAGAAACACTTTTCTTAAAGGCTATAAAGAGACATTAAGTAGCTGGGGGTTTATTTGCTATTCTTCCTGACACAGTACTCTGTGAAAATTAGCACAACAGAGAACTTCTGCATCATTTCCATGTCACGTAACCTCTCAAGTTAATTTGCTTTAAATATGTCTCTAAAGGACTCTAAAGCCACACACTAATGGTCCTAACAAGCAGCTGGTATTAGTAAACTCATTGAAGTCAGGACACACTACAAAATGAAGGGCAGCCAGTCGCAGGTACTGGAGCAGAAATACAGTACAATAATGTAGACAAGAGGTTTTATATCTGTCCTGTTTGGGTGAAAACTACTTGTATAAAAGGTTCCTACCAGTGTGCAAGTAGTGCAGCTCCTCACAGAAACAGTAGCGAGTTGGAGAACAGCTCTTTTAACAACTGGGTTTAGAACTGGGCATGGTTCAGGGTCTACCACACCAGTGGCATCCAGCTCCAGCACAAGGCTCATCGTGGCAGATATGCCAGAAGTTCTTGTGAGGAAGAAGAGACCATTTCATATGGATAGAGGACATCAGAAAGAAAACAAAACTGGCGTGGAAGCCCTCAAATCAGGAAAGTTCTTAGACCCATACTGAATTTTATGTTTAAAGTTAAATAGTCGATGTCTTCGCTAAATCATGGCCATGAAACCAAAACATTTTGCCTGAAAAATGCAAAAAAGGATAAAGTATTCCTTGTTCACTCTCCACTTTCATGTAAACATCTGCACAAGCCATCTGAATCAGTGAAATCTAAAGGGCCTGGATATGCTCCTTTGTAAACATCTGATTTCTAAACCACTGTTTGGTTAGGTAAATGGGATTTCCTCCAAGTTAAGCTGCTAGAATAATGGATCAGGCCCTTCTATTGTTAAACTGTGTATTGGTTGCCAACTAAATTTTATACTGACAGTGGCTGTTTTAAATTAATCATTGGTCACAAACCCTCTGCGTTTTGTCTACTTTTCTTTCTGGTCTGTCTGACTTCCGTTGCGCGCACTGCCAGTCGGCC
>WUAM01000305.1:3492649-3509324 GCA_024336885.1 Actenoides hombroni
ATATATTTAAAACTTCTGTTATTCTCTTGACAGACTTGAATCAAAGGAGCCTTTCCTGTCTGTTGGGTAAGTAGGAATATGTATATTTTCATGGATATTTATATATTGAACTACCATACAATATAATTTATGATAATACGTTGAACATGAACATCCTGTTTCTGTATTATGGTAATTTACTATACCTAAACTTAGAAAAAGTAGTTATTAGTCAATCAAGGCAGCAGTTGTGGGTATCTCCCTTCTTAAAAGATACTAAGAAGTATGTTTTGCCTCTATTGACTGCACAAAATTTATCCTAAAAGACATGTAGGAGTTAAATGTTGCATTGAAAGGTAGCTGGTGTTTATTCTGTTTTCATTGATCCTGCAACCAGAAACCATTTCAGATATTGTCTCTGCCATTTGTCTAAGCCCCTGAACAAATAATGGATAGATTTTTAAAAAAAAAAATTGTGATACTTCAATAACAGAAATGAAATCAAATTCATAAAATGAAATAATACCACATTTTTCACCTAATTATAGATCACTACACTGATTTGCATATTACAGCTATTGTCTTCATAGTCTCATAGCTACTTAAACAGTTATGTGGTCTGTATATTAAAATTATTCACTTGCCTTTCTAAAAACTTATTTTTAAATGTGACATATTCTTAAAAAAAAAAAGTGCCATTCATAGGAAAAGAACACTCCAGTCATGTAAGTCATATAAGGGTGAGCAATGGTGATGCACTTTTGCTGGGAGAAGGCAAAAATTATGTGAGGGGAGTTCAGCAAGAAGGTAAGGGAGGAGGAAGCAGAGAGAGAGAGAGAACTTAACAGTTTTAATTCCTTCACAGAGTCTTGTGGTTGGGGAAGAGATGCTGGAAGCAATTCTCAGCACTAGATTGTTATGGTAGCTTAATTCGATAGACTGTTTAAACCCAAATTTAGTCTATGATCTGTCTGTATTATTAACTTTTAAAGTACATTTCCCACAGTGATAAAACACTTGAAATGAAGCTTTCTGTAAATGTTTACTAGCCTTGATGCATACCAGTGCAAGTGCAGTCCTAATCTGACAGGGACTGTGACCACATGATGTAGGGTTGCAGAAAATGGCAACTATGGAAGCGTAAAGCTCCCCAAGCCCTCTTTTGTGCAGTCATTTTCTCAATATCCAAGTTGTTATGAAATTCATCTGTATGGAAGAGAAAAGATGAATAAATGGATCATTGCCTGAGAACAGTGATAGTTGCTATTTCTTAGTTAAGAGTGATGAACACCTTTCTAGATCAGAGAGTCTGAATGCATTAGTGTTTTATTTTTATATACAGAGAATCATTTTTACTAGCATTGATAAGACTAAAGAAACACTTATAAGCAGGGTAAAAAATATTCTCAATTCTAGTGTTACAGCCATTGAGTGTGGTGTCTTATGCACAAATATTAGTATTATGTTCTTAACAGACAATAACAATAAGCTAATGAAACTTGCCCACCTTCTGCAAAGAAAGTGCTCAAAAGGTGAATCTCTGCAACTGTTTCCTTGGAGCTTAATACAGTGAGATGAAGGAATCTCCAGAAGAGGTCCTGTAACATTCAGGGAGTACAAGGGAGAATATGAAGAGGAGATGACATAAAATACATACTAAACTCCCCAAATTTATTGTTTTCTATTCTCTTTTCAACAGTCAAACTGTGGACCATTAAGTAAAAATGAGTTAAGCCACCAAAATGTGTGGCAGAAGATGCAACATGTGATTTCCAAAACAGGAATACTATATTTTAAGGAGCTTAGAGTTGAGAAAAACAGGTTAATCCTGGAATGAAAAATGTAACCTGATCAAACTCTATGTTTGATATGCTCATCAAAAAGTCTTGAATGTGGAAGAGAGGACATCATTAACACCCCATATTGTTGGGTGCCCTAGCAGTGAATGAGTGGAGTAAGCCCTTAGAGGGTGGAGGTAACTGCAAAGAAAGGTACCAGGCACAGTAAAGCAGGAGAGTACCCAGACTGCACTGTCTTCCCTGCGTGCCCAGGAAAGCAGGAGCACAACTGTATGAGGAAACTTGAGAAAGATTCCTCCCTAACCAAAAAAGATATTCCTCAAAAATACAGGCACAGAACCTTGGTTCTTGCCCGTTGCAGGCAGGAAAGCATGTCTCAGCTCCCTCCAAGGCATGCCATGCCATGCCTAAGGCAATTTGCAAGTGGGTTGAGACACTAGAGCAGGCAAAAGAAAGCCATCTGGGGCCTCCCTAAAGGGAAGAAGGTCTTTTGGTAAGTGTCCAGCGACCCTTCTTTGCAAATTAGAAAAGATACGTAGAAAGCTTTCAGCCAGACGATTCATCCTCGCATCATGTCTGTGTGAGAATTCCCTCATGAGAATGAATACAATGGAGAAATCCAGAGATGCATTTAAGATCAATAATCATATCTGATCCCTTGATTTCAACAGAGTCATTCTGCATTTACAGGGAGGCAGTTCAGAGTGGTGCCATCTGAATGCCCTTCTGTAAATGAAAAGATCTTTTCACTAATATTTTAGGAATTCCTTTGTTTTGTGACCTTTTTATTCCCTTCCAGAAAACAAATCTTGTTTTCTTCACAGTGTATACAGAAAGTGAATGGAGACAGGCCCTTCCAGAGCACTGCAGTATTAGGAGGCACTGATTTTTCAGAGACCAAGGGAAGTCTGGTCAGCATGGTTAGCACTGCTCTAAGGGATACCGTGCTCCGTTATAGAATTTCCTTTGTATCAGACACACCTCCCATATCCATTTACCAGGAACATTATCGCACAGTGGGTCAGGAGAACAAGGATGCTTTCTTAGATTCACAGGATCTGGCATTTCCATTTTTGTTGTAACTTCACTTGCAAAGCCCCCTCTAGGAAACACAAGCAGTGTGTCGTGTCTCCAAAAGCTGTACAGGGGCACTGGCAGTTACGGTGTTTCTTTCATCTCTCCATTTTGCTGGTTTAAACCTTGAGTCGCTCATTTACATCGGTAAACTTAGTGTAAATGAGAACAGAAGTAAATTTAATTGAAGGCTTCTGGCAAAGGGGAGAGGAAAGCATGCGTTGCAATTTTCTATAGGTTTTTTTTCCTTCACATAAACTCTGACATTGTCACACTGCAATGGAATCTGTTGTGAACTGTGCTTTCCTGTTTCATCCAGTGCTTCTAAGACTACTCTGAAAAGTACGTAGAGTTTTCCGAGACCTGTTGTGGTAATCTCAGGTGGTTAGTCCTTCAGCTCCAGTGTACCACTGTGATTATAATTTATCAATCTGCTGTTCAGTGAAACGCTGTAGAAACACTTCAAAGCCTCAACTCATCACTTACTCCTTCACCTGCCAACGACAGTCTTCCGTACTCGTTAAACCAAGTTAAATGACACTCCTGCAACCTATACAATATTACAAATAAATTGGATAATCAATCACACGCGTATGGTTTGACAGTAGTACCTTGAATACACTGAATTGAAAGCATTTTCAAGAGGCAGGACTCTTTACTCATTACTCTTGTACTAAGAAAAAAGTAGCGTGTGGACATCAAGAATTTCCCAGTCACTCTACGCAATAAAAGGACCCTCAGAAATGGTTAGGCCACTGGCTAGGACACTGGAAAGCTTTTTCATTATCTTACTATAAAACATTCTCATGGGAAACCTAAGTAATTGGAGATTATTTTCTGATGACAGAAAAATAGTTGAACAGCAGGAGGAGAAAGGTGCCTGCAGAAAGATACCTTAATGGAATGTGGAGTACTGGATGTCAGCTGTTTCCTGTATACACGTCTCGTTTGAACAAAAAGTACCTTTTCAGATTAGATTTGCTAAAAACTGCAGTTTTGCAGGAAAAAAAAAAATCTCCATTTACAGGACTATATTCCTTGCTGTACTTTTTAAATCTTGATTTCACGTTTCTCCCCACCTCGTGAAAAAAAGTAATCTATCTTGCACTTAATTGCACTTACTAATTATTCTTAATTATTGATTGCACTTATTAATTGAGCATGTAGAACTAGAGTAAAACTTTTATTAACCTATGGTTACAAAATTACACTGAAAATTGATCTGTAATTGAAATACACAAATAATAGGTTCTGTTCAATCATTTTACACTTTGGGACAAGTGCTTGGGGATTCTGGGGCTTATTTTTTGTTTTTAATTACACCTATTTGCCCTCCCCCTATTCCAGACCCCTCTTTTTTTTGCTGTAAACCTCCAAGTACATATCAGTTGAAGGGATCACTCTTTTGACAGAAAGTATGTCAGCAAAAAGCAGGCTCTGGAGAATGTTGTCTTTCCCTGCAGAATATGCAGCCTGAACCACATAGCAGAAGAGTCTCTTCACTTCTCTCAGTATTTTCAGAGTTAACTAAAATCAAATCATCTCTAAAATAAAGATGGGATTCAGCCCACTGATTTAATTCATGTATTTGGGGAATGTAGGTAACCATCCACTGAAACGTGACATGAAATCTTCCCCTGTTTTTTTGAACAGCTCATGGAAGTCATAGCCATATGATTGATCTTCTAACAGGGGAAGTTTCCATCTCGCAGTGCTTACTCTGTAAATCATCTAGTTACCCTCGTCCATTCCCTTTTTTTAACATCACCTCAGTTTAGACCGCTTCTCTTCTGCACTCAACAGGAAGAAGTTCTAGCACTTTTTTCACAAGGCAGGAGAAATGATTTTCTAAGTCACTGGAATGCTAGTTGCAACCATTAGGTTGGTATGTGCCTCCTAAAAAGAGTTTGATTGAAGGAATATTACTCTTGTATTTAATAATTTTATCCAGCCCTGACAGCAGAGAAGCAATTGACTGTATAAATAGTGATAGCATTGTCAACTGAATTAAGATACATCACGCCTGGTTTGTCAGCATTTATGATTTACAAATACATCTCTGTATGTGTGGAAATAAAAAGACATACTAGCTAAGGGTGACTTACATGCGAGACAGAACATGAAAATAACAAAAGCTTTCTTTTCTCTGTTCTGCATTGACTATTCTACAGTCAGAATAGCTCCACTGAAGTCGGTTACACTCACTAGAGTTCAGAGCTAAGTAAGCTAAGACAGGATGTGATTGTTAGTCTTTAAAAATCTTTTGTGGAAGTAGAACACAGAAAACAAGAAAGATTATACATTTTCAATATCATCAGATAGATAAAGACATAATTACATCAATGGGTAATTCAAAGATGCAGAAGCATGATTTTTCATTTGTCTGATTGACACACTTGCAACTGCTGATGTGCCTAAGAAATGTGCATTTGTACAGCTTCATAACTCTGCAAATACAGCCTTTGGGGAATTCTGGATTCTTCAGCCATGTGCAATTTAAAGGAGGTGTGGTGTTAAGTACAGTGACGCTAAAAGAGAGAGCGTGTGCAAGATTGTCTTGGTGACACTAGGTCAGAAGAAGAAACCATGACTTCTGCTTAGCAGAAACACCCTTTACTGATGCATTTTCTTTGCTTCAGTGTGAGCATTACAGAGCATTGCTGTCTTCTGTCCTAATAGCAGCATCATGCACACGGTTCTGTTGTTAATACTGCATATGCTTGTGGGTAAGTAACCTGCCTGTTCACCCTGTCAGTAGGAAACTGCTGACTCCCCCAATTCACAGTGTCACCGAAACCTCGTGCTGCTTCCGACTTGCTGAGTATTTGGTATTCAACACTGCCTGAGTAATTTCCTGCAGCCTCAGTAACACAGGTTGTTGGATTGCTAAGGAATAACTCCAGAGTTTGAGCCCTGTAGTCACCTTCATCTCAGCGCCACTGATTATCTGTGCTAATTTTCTGCTTCGTGTTTTATACTGCAGCACTGACCAAAGCTTGCATCTGTCCCTTGGCACGTGTTAAGTGTGAATAATTAGGGCTGTAGGTGGAGCAATGTACTGGTCACTTACACACTAGAATCTCTTCAACATGTTATTACAAATGAAACATCATAATTCAACTTAAAAAACAGAAAAAGAGAAGAGAAGAAGAAAGAGAAGAGAAGAAGAAAGAGAAGAGCCAAGTGAGATCAATTGGTAAAACAGAAGAATATTTTCTATTTTTTTTTCTCTTAGGTCATCTATTTTGGGTTCTTTTCGTTGTTGTTGGTTCACAGCCTTTTCAGTACACATTCAGGACAACTGCTTCACAGCCAAAAGGACTAGGAAATGCATTCTAAAGCCTCAGACCTCTAAGGCTCTCACATGATGTCTTGTGACCGTGGGCTGGTAACTCAGCAGTCACAGTGAAGGACGCTTAACCCCAGGAGCTACAGCATCTTCCCTCTCTGTTGCCTGTGATGCCATAGCTTCAAGTAAAATTTCAGAGAGGGAAAAAGAGACACAGATCATGGATATAAAGAAGGATCCATATCAAGGCTTGAAACCCGCTTTCTACCTGTCTTATTCTGTAAGGGTCAACATCTACAGATGAAGTCCTACAGTACTATTCCTCTTCTGTTATTTTAACAGATAGCATGGAATTCTGAAACACAGCAAAAGGAAGAAAAGGGGAAAGAGGCATTATGTGATAAGGAAAAACAAATGCAAAGAACTCCAGAATTCTTGACCCATTCTTCAAATTATGAACTAAACAAAACTGAAGACATTTTGCTCAATGTTCAAGAGCAGAAATTATCCACAAGTCCATTCCCTCTGAAGACAAACTTCATTAATATGTACCTGCCATAATTCATCTCCCTTTATTATCAGTTAATGTTTTCTTCTGTGCTTTGTCCTTTCCACCTTTCTGCTTTCTTATTTAAAGCTTTTTTTTTTGTGATACTTTCTTCATGTCTCTCACTCTTTACTATTCATAATTGTCCTACTCAGGAAAGTGAAAAACTTAGGGCTTGTGTTTCTAGTCCTTCATCAGGCAGAGTACAAACCACTTGTGACTTTTCCATGCAGATCATCTATTAGCTCTTTGGGTCTGTTTTTTCAGATGTGTGATATAGATGGACTTCATTGCTATTTCCTCACCATAAAGGTAGAAAGTTGCTAATGGAATGCAAAACTAGGAAGATCAATCTAGGATTGATTTTGCAACTGACAGCTCAAAAAATAATTTTTCCCTAACTTTTGTCCTTTTCTCTTCATGATGAAAGATCTGGCAAACTCAAGGATCAACAGCCAACCCTTTTCATGTTTCTCATAAATAGAATTAATTGTCTTATCTCTGCTCACCTACTCACTTCTATACCAATTTTTCATGTATTTAAAGTCTTCCTAGTCCATTGATTATACTGTGCTAACCCTGTAAAGAAGAGACTTCAGTGTTAGAATGCTCACTTGGTTTGATCAGAGAATTACACTATAATGATCCTCTAATTAGAGAGCTGTAGCACTGAGTTAAATCCTTTCTGCACGTGCTGTCAAGTGCTTCACTCTGTTCTGGGTGCCCCAGACTTCACATTTCCAAACGTACCACAGTGACAGCTGCCAACACCATTGACAAACATAATGCACAATGTATGGTTGTGGAAAAGAAGCGGAAGGACTTTGAAGAAGGGCTTGGAATGCGAGAGTAAAGCAATATTACCGCAAAAATTATAATCGATGTGTAATTTTCTGTAATATAACTCGTTTTTTCTGCTTTGTCTGTGTTTTTCCACAGAGGTTATGTCTTTGATTACGATTACTACAGAGACGATTTCTACAATCGGTACGTGTGGTTCTATTTTTGTACGTCCAACAACGTTGCTGCTGTTTGTTTGTAATGTAATTGCATCATTTGGTTGGACAGGTCTGTTCTGATTTTAACTATTATTCATTTCATTATTTCTATTGTACATCAGAAGAAGTCTATTTGAATATATCACAAATGAAGATCATCACCAACAAATGTATGCTCATTAAACAGCTCTTACGGTCTTCTACAAGAGCTTTTGGGGCATTTTCTGTGCTGAATGGTTTGATGGTAGTTTAATTGCTCAGTGTTTCTTCCACAGAGTTCTTCCAGGCTTACTTTCACTGGAACACGTCGAAGCTGTAAAATTCTTCAGTATGACATGCATATCTTTTGTCTTTTCACCCATGTGTATGAAAAGATATAGAAAGTGTCCTGAAAAATGTGTCTTCCAGGAACGTTTAGAAGTCTAGAAGGACCTTGAGGGAAGCAAAACCACAAGTTGAACAGCATGTGTGTTTCTGTAGGAGGAAAAGGTGTGGAAACCTGAGCAACTGGAGACTTGTGCCTTAAGTATGTATGCACAGCCCAGCTCAGCACTGTGGGAATTTATTCATTCAGATGTAGCAGAGTCACCACAACACAGGGTGCTCTGGGTCAGTGAGAATGGCCACGGACAACCAGCTGGGGTCCAGCAGTGTTGTGTCTCTGAGTTACAGCAGCCTGGTTTAGCAGAGACCAGATGAGTCAGAGGGGAACAAAGCATTATTCCCCCAACCTCTTCTAATCTGAGCTTTCTTTACTTATGCAAAGCAATGGACAACAGCAGGGGAGCAGTTTACACCCTGAAGTTATTGTGTGCTATATACCTTTCTTCTTAGGATCACTGAAGAAAAATGTAGAAACAATGTTTGTTTGGCTTTGTTTTTTTCCTGGGATCAATTCAGTTCAAGGCACTAGTTTTATTTTAGCATATAAATGACCATGGTCACTTCAGAGCTAAAAACAGTGAGCTATAAACTTATGGAGTAAAAGCCACCAATGGAACTTAATCCTGCTCAGTCCAGCCTTGGCAGCTGGAGCAGCTCATGTCCTGTAAGAAGTTAGCTTCCACAGGCTTGTGTTTACTTTCCCCAAGGTCACTGCTCTGAATTTCATCAGTGGATTTGCATGTTTTTTAACAAGATTACTGTTTCTGATCTATGCCACCTAATATTAAAGTTATGTGCCTTTAGATTTTTTCCCTAATTCTGTATAAGTAGCACAAATTAACAACTATAATGGCAGATGTCCACAACAAAAGAAATACTTAGGGGACATTAAATGTTGTTTCTGTGGAATTTGGGTGTCTATCTTGGGGATTGGCTTGTTATGGAAAACTGATGACAGTAAACTGTGTCCATAAAACCATTAAAATAATACAGTTTTCTGATTTAGAAATCTTTCAGGATTAAGATATTAGAACTTTTATCTGGGTAGAAAACCCAAATATGAAGTTGGCCTCACAAGGCTGGACATGCTGATCTGTTGACAATAAAAACCTTAGGAAGTTAAGAGTCCCTGTTAAACCAAATTAATGGAAATGAAAAGCTCTATATGCTAGGCATGGAAAAGAAAATCCCTTGGGGAGTTCAATATACTATCAACATACCTACAGGAATAGAAACTATATAGGCATGATTCTTTGAATTTCTGAGCTTCTGAGCTTTCTGAATTTCAAACCATAGGTCTCGTTTTCTAATATTCATTAATTTTCCAACCTTTCTGAAGGGGGAATGCACCTACCTTATCCAGACTAAACCAGTGCTGGGGTCAGCAAAGGGCAGCAGGGGTGGTTAGTGCTGTAAAATAAAATCTATATAAAGACAGATTGACAAGATCTGTGCTACACAATTTTGAAAAGTGAGCGAAAGAAAAGGCACCGTTATATGCACATTATTGATTGTTGGGACAAATAATTGCTTTGGAATTAAGCATTTCTGTTTATCATTTTACATCTCACAAGCACAAGGAAAACAGGCAGGATACTTCAAAACTGATAAAAGGAAGCTTTTTTTAAAAAAAAGGATGCATATAATTGAAATATGTAGAACTTGGTGCATCGAAATACCAAGTCCAAAAGCTTTGCTTAACTTCAAAAATAAAAGAATAGTAACATTAGATAACAGTCCTTTTATGTATTTCAAAAAAAGGAAGCATGGTTTTGCATTTTACTGCATTATCTAACTATTGGAAGGTAGGAAAAAAATCACCTTTGGAGGAATAAGTGTATAATGATCTTTTGTATAGTAACTTACACTTCTTCTGAAACATTTTTTTCCAGTAATGTCAAATGGGAGATTGTGACTAACCCGCCAATCACCCAACGTGATAAATGACCAACAGCAAACAGGAATATTTCTGTTAGAAGTCTCAAAAATGCTTTAGTGCTCATTTTCACACATAATTGTTCAGTTATGCTCACCATGGCTAGAAGCTGCTTATTCAGTAAGACTATCCAAGGCCGTGGAGTTCAAGTTCAGTGGGGGTGAGAGGAGCACATTTTGTAGGCAGCTATGGAAAAGGAGGGAGCTGGTTATATTGTCTGTAGGATTACACTACAGACACCAGTCAGGATTGTTAGATTTAAGCATTAGGTGTTTACTTGCCAGAAAATGGTCTAGAAGACTTAAGTTTGATTCTGCTCCCTGCCCAGCCTGCTGTGGTGAGTGAATTACTGCTGCTTGTGTGTCTGTTCTCAAATGTGTATCTGTCTGCCCAGGTGGGTGACAGTAGTCAGTCAGAATTGTGACAATTAAACATGCAGTTATAAATTTCATAATTACAAGTTGCAAGTATCATTTGAAAGAAACTGGAGAATAATTTGTGAGGATGTTGCCTGTCCCTTTGCTTCAACCTCCAAACTGGAAATCTTCATTTTCTGAACTTTCTTCTGACCTGTCATGTTCAGAGCCCATATTATTTATGTTCTAAATGTATCTGTAGCTTTGACTACCTTTTCTACTGCCTTTATTTTCTTCTATGCAGGTTAGTTAGCTGCTGTTGATAGCTGTGCTTTTATGGTTGGGGTATTCTGTTCAGGAAGACTAGTCCATTTTGGTTGTAGAATATCTTATTGACTGTACTAGTGATTATCTGAATATCGACTTGCTGCAATGGTTTTGGTTTGAGCAAGACTTTTTTTATTAAGCATGTTTGGGTATTTCAGTGGTTCTACATCAATCCATTTTTCAATACAGAGAACATATACTTGAACCTCTGTTCTGTGCACTCAGAAGGGCATACAGATGTTTCACTATAAAGACTTTTGCTGTTTTACAAGCTGTAGGTTATTTCTTTATGATGATGGTTGACTTTGGAAAAGTTATTTTTCTATCTTTAAGATAGAAGATAGCAGATAGCTAGAATTTAAACCATGCACTTACTAATGGAGCTGGAATGGCAGCGTAACAAAATGTACTTCTGCTTGTTGTGTGCAATGAAACGATGTTGACCTGTGGAAAGCAGGTAATGGATTTTCCATATTGCAAATAGCAGACTCTCATAACGCATCTCTCACTTAAATTACACAAAAAATCTGAGCTATGCACTGGGCTGTGACTGAAATCTGAATGTGCCACTTAATATGCATAGGTCCTTGAAATCTAATTTGACTGTGATCTAGAGTGATTATGGTTCCAAAGGGCAGTTTTCTCGAAGACAACATGAAAATTTAGTTGACAGGGCTTCCACGACATGAAATGGCAGCAGGTTTCACGGAGTCCAGGTGACTTAATCTTTTCCAGGTTGTTCGACTACCACGGCCGCGTCCCCCCGCCACCCCGCGCAGTGATCCCCCTGAAGCGTCCGCGAGTGGCGGTGACGACAACTCGCAGAGGCAAAGGGGTTTTCTCCATGAAAGGAGCATCGCGATCCACCTCAAGTGGGGCTTCTTCCTCAGGATCCAAATGTGAGTCGCTCGCATCAGTTTGATATTCCTGAAGCAACGTTCCTAGTAATTTGTGCAAGCAGACAGGCTCCACTGCATAGCTCTGTTGCAGCCACTTCCTACCCTCAGTCTTTAGCTTGAAAAGCTGGTCCGATTACCAAAGCTGCCATGCCTTTCCTGCAAGAGCACACTGATGTAACTTTTGAAGGACTTTCCTTCAACATTTGACCTACTCCCTCAGCCTCAGAAGAAGCCTGTTTAAAATCTATCATCTGCTCCTATCATGACTGCTTATGCATCATGAGGTCTTGTGAACAGCTGATAAGAAAGCCAAGCTAATACTCTTGTTATAGACAGAAGCACAGTGATTTCAGTTGAGATTTTGAGGGCAATATGTGAGCTGGTGGGGGGTGGACTGGGGGGCCCAGGAGAAGTTGGGTTGTTTGTGCTTTTTTTTGCCAGTTTACTTTGGCAGTAGAAAGAGGCAACGTGTCTTTGCCTGTTTGAAAGGGAGTCCGAAACAGGGTTGGCAACTTGGGGTTATTCAGTCCTTCTTTAGTGAGTTGGCCTTAGAAGACCTGATGAACAATAGGCATTCCCTCCTCCATGTTCACCAAGCTCTCCAGCCCATAGTATGTCCTGGGAACTTCATCTTCCTCTTCGTGCATCTTTCAGCACCCACCTGTCTTCCCCTGCCCCTTATGTGGAGTGATACTGTCCTTGGAAGCGTCACTGGAAGAGGAAGAGAAAGATCAGGTAGGGATCAGATATTAGAAAGAATGAAGGGACTTCAATAAGACACTTGCAGTACCAGACTGGCCAGCGAGCATCACGCTGTCTTACACACAACCATGAAATAAGTAAATCCACCAACGCTACATCTTACTGCAAGAGGGGTTGATTATGGTATCAATATCAGCTAATTATATACTCTGCTTGAATAGCATATCCAAATCTCACCTGCTAGCATCTCACAAAGAAGATGGACCTCTAGTGAGCCCACTAGGATCCGTTCTTTATCCTATGGTATGAACTGATGGTATCAGAGGCCTTGACATAAAACATGTAATAAACATGCATACAACTGAAAGAATGGAGATGTGATAAGCAGAGCTACAGATGATGTTGTACACCAAGGAGCAGGTGTGGCTGTCCAAAGAACGGCTCCAGCCATTCTGCGGAAAGCTTGACATGCTGAGAAAGAGCTCTGTTGGCCGTCTCCAGTGAATGAATTGGCTAGATGTCCATTACCAAAATGGGGGCTTTTGATATCGAGCACACAGGAAAACATCTAAATTCATATGTCATATTATGGAGCTCACTCACACTAAGAGGACGTCTGGGAGTAGCAACACTTCCTTTGTTCTCTGGAGGATGAACATGAGTCCAGACATTTTCATGCACATCTTAAACGCTTCCACTTGTCCATAGCTACTTTTTGTCTTTGCTCAATACATTAAGTAATGAGTCAAGATTCCTTATATTAATTTAAAAAAAAGCATACAGCTCAAAATCTTCACTTTAGTAGACTTTGAACTTACATTATTTTGTTAGTCTTTTCCAGCCCTTGAGTCTTTGGGTTTTCACACAGTGAATCAAAGCTTTAGCAACTATAAACACTTACAGATTCATTCATTAGATCTCCTTTGTTCATCCTTTATTGTCCTATCCATATGAAAAGTTAGTAGCATCATTGCATTCAATTCACCATTGCTCTAAAGTGTGGTCTTGTAAGAATTTTGGACTCACTTTCACTTGAAAGATGAGTTATGTTCAGATAAGCTTTTATATATGTATATATTTCTTGTTGTCCAGAACAAGAATAGCTCCAAAATTCTTCTAGAGAGCTAAGGACCTTAGTACATCTCAATAGATGTCAAGGAAATCTCTCACCCAGAAATCTGGATTTTCATTGTAGTGAAAGGGACAGAGCACATTACATTGATGTACGGATATCTGTTCCTCAGAATAATCACCAAATTTGCTTTATTATTTCTTCTGCATTTCAGAAAATGTTTTCTAGTACCATGTCAGGACTTAAGTAATGCATAATGTAGATTATAGGATTCAACCCTAGTCCAAGTACCCAAAACCACTTGCTATAAGAGCTCCAAGACACTTTCTGCATAGCATGGCAAATGTTGCAATACCCGTAAATTATTTGACTGAATGCTGTCAGGAGTGGAGAGATCCTAACAGAGAGTGTTATGTCCTGGTGTACATCCTTCAATGTATTCGGGTGTGATTTGAATTCTAAAAATGTCAGTCTTAGAGCTTCAGGTGACAAGATCATCTTTGGACCCAGTTCTTTAACACTGCAAGGAGAGCTGCAAGGTGCATCACTAAAAACACAGGTTGATGTTTTGACCCCTGTTGGGTTTCCATTCTCGGTTCTTTACAGTGGCAGTTAGAACACAGCTGCAGAGCCTGTTTATCGTGCTGGAATAAATGGCAGACAGTATTCTTTCTGCATGCAGCACACCTTCAAATGGAGTCAAACACACAGTATACAGACTTTCACGCTCGATTTCTCCACAGAATTACTTCCCTTTTTGTCAAGTCCAGCCAACCCATCCTAAAGGTAAAAACATGATTTTGTCAACTCGGACAGGAATGTAATCAGCTTATTGTAAGACGTTTATCAGAGAAATAGCTGAGCCATTCCCTTAGGGGCTTCAAGTTGGAAGGAACAGAATGTGTGCTTTGCAGCTTCTTTCCCCATTTCCTTGGAGAAGTTGGTTCTACTGAATTGTGGGATGCAGCAATTGAATATTTTGTTGCCCGTTCCTCTACACTACTGATCTGAACCCCTTGAACCAATGCACTGTTGATTCCAACTGCACTTTACTGCTAGGTAAGTGAAGGATCTCTTCAATAAGGAGAAAGGTAGTTTGTGGGAAGAAAGCTATTTTGTGTGTTAATGAAATTCAAGACTGTAAAACAGCTTAATAGCAGGTTCAGAATGAATGGTATTGCCTGTGCTTGAAATACTTCACACCAAATGGCAGAACTCTCACGAGATCACATCCCCAAACACACTTTTCAGATTTCAGTAGCAGTCTAATAGGCATAACTGTTCTCGTAGCTGCTCTCCCCACTCAGACTGGGTCTAGGAAATGAACCCGTGTATGTAGCATTCAAGGTCAGAACACAGGACACCCCTCAGTGAAACTACCAGGGTTAGAGGGACTCACTACTGAAAACCAGCAACCCAAAGACAGAAGTTTGTTGCAGCACACAGCAGAGATGGTATAAAAACATATCAAGAATGCCTTGCTCATTGCTGAGCACATCTGCAGGGCTGTAAATTCTTGTCGTACCAAAAAGTGGAAAAATGTGTTCTAAGTTTGCTTCCAAAACAGAAAATAAGTTAGCAAGATTTGATTTCTTTCCCGAATCTGTAATTTTTCAAGGATCAATTAACAATATTTTGTTTGCTTTTTTAACTTCAAAGACTAGGAAAAAATAAATCAAGCTTTCCACATTATCGGAAGTAACTCACAAAATGAAATGTTGGTGTGGAAACTACAAACGGTAGTTCTTAATGGTATGGAGCAGCAGATGCAGATTGCTGTTTAGAACTGGGAAAAACTCATTTTTTTGACAACATAGAAATGAAAACTCTTGGAGTGTGCACTTTCATTTTACACATCTGAGAATAGGGGGAAAGTATTAATCAAAATTTTTATACCCTGTGTGGTTGAGATTAAGGAGTAGACACAGCATGTACTGAATTAAGCCTTTAAATGAATTCCTTTTGACTTGTATAGTTTATATTTAGCTTCATCAGCTAACCCATTTTTCAGTGAAATCTAAAGGAGTACAATATGATAAAATAATTTATATTAAAAATGAAGAGCCTAGATAAAAATACATGGCATTTCTTTCCAAATAAATCTGAATCATGCTTTGTGGAAGAATTAATTTGTAGCTGTGGAAAAAAAAATGTTTCACAAATATAGCTGTAATTCAACAGCAGCACTTTTGTTTCTGAAACTGATTGACCTCAATTTTAACTCTCTTGTTTTGACCTGTGGATCGTTTGTCTCCTCTGATGCGAGATGCTCCCATGAAAGATGCATGCTGGAAGGCACTTGTATCCTGGCAGAGGGCTGGAAAGGGTCACTGAATCTAATTCCTTACTGTTGCCAATAGCTGCATCAACTAATCCTTTAAGCTCCATCCTAAAGCCAGTTAGCGTTTGGGTTTTGTCTGTGTCTGCTTCATCTAATTTCCAACTTCATTTTGTTCCTTACTTGTTCATATCCGTTTGTTGTGCCAAAACTGTCTTATCTTAAAAGTTCTGTTTCCTTTCACCTTCTTCTGTCTTGGGCAAATAAGCAGAAGTGTTCCGTCACACTCCAGGCTTTCTATTCTTATGGTCACCTTCCAGGCCCTTCTCCCCAGGGTACCTGCTAGAACTCCGTGGTTCCACCCGTGCACGTTACTCCTGATGCTCGTGCAACAGCGTTGCACTTGCCCATCGTTAGCAGGACATCATTTGCCACATCCTGGCACTGCATTTGCTTCCTCATGGCTGCATTACAGCGGCAGCCTGTTGTCAGCCTTTGTCTTCTTCATTCCCTCTTGCACTGGGGAGCCCAGAACTAAACACGGTATTCCAGAGGTGGCCTTACAAGTGCTGAGTAAAGGAGCGTGCTGGTTTTGGCTGGGACCAGGTTAGTTTTCTTCGTAGTAGCTGGTACAGGACTGTGCTTTGGATTTGTGCTAGAAACAGTGTTGATCATTCAGGGATGTTTCTGTTATTGCTGAGCAGTGCTTACTGAGAGTCAAGGCCTTTTCTGCTCCTCTTACCAGCCTGCCAGCAAGCAGGCTGGGGGTGCACAAGAAGCTGGGAGGGGACACAGCTGGGACAGCTGACCCCAACTGACCAAAGGGATATTCCACACCATATGACATCATGCTCAGCATTAAACTAGGGGGAAGGTTGGCCAGGGGACCACTGCTTGGTTACTGGCTGGGCATTGTTTGGTTGGTGGTGAGCAATTGTTTTCATTTGCATCACTTGTCTTTCTTGGATTTTATTTCTCTTTATTTTTCTTTTAATACCTTTTTATTATTATTATCTTTATTATTAAACTGCTTGT
>WUAM01000305.1:3509424-3641914 GCA_024336885.1 Actenoides hombroni
TTAAACTGCTTGTTATTAAACTTAATTATTAAACTGCTCTTATTTCAACCCATGCTTTTTCTCACTTTCACCCTTCTCATTCTCTTCCACTCATCCTGCTGGGAGGGAGGAGGGAGCGAGTGGCTGCATGATGCTCAGGTGCCCCCTAGGGTTAAACCACAAGCAGGGGAAGGATCATGCCCCTCAACCTGTTGGCGACACTCCTAATGCAGCCCAGGATGTCGCTGGTCTTCTTTGGCACAAGGGCGTATTGCTGGCTCTTATTCAGCTTGTGGTCCATCAGGACCCTTCATAAGTTGTCTTTAACAATTGCTGCGTATTACAGAAGCACCCAGTGCAATGTAACCGAGAGTGGAATTCCTCTAGGAGAAGGAAGATTTGTGCAATTCCCTGCAAATTAAGATAATAAGCAACTCAAATAACTGCACCATCACAATGTTGGAAACAGAGCAGGAGTTTGGAGCTTGTGAAGATTTGTTGAAAATCTTTCCCCATTTTTCTTTCAGTCCTTTTTAGTGTTAAGTTGAAGTGACTGACTGTATCATGACATGACCTCTTTAAACATGAACGATAAGTTGCGGATCCAGTGACCAAAGCTTGAGGAAACAGTTTTGCCATAGGGGAATTTTGCCAGGTAGCACAAATCTCCTCTGTCATTTACAGAATCCTTGATAATGAAATCTCAGTGTTGTGTCGATCCCTCTTGTGCAGTCTTGTTCCCAAAGTACTTTCTCACTGAGACACCACAGGGAAGCCCCAGTGAAGCAGGTTTGACCTGAGTTGACCAGTAACTCTGCATGTGGACCTGCTTCCTTACCAAACTCAGAAGTGCAAATGCTTTCTGCTTTGCTTTTTATAGACTGGGAACAAATACCATTAGGTCCTTGCAGTGCTGCTTCTGGCTTCTGACCTTTTAGCCTTGGCAAGCCTGCAGTTTGCCAGTCAAGGGAGCACCTCTAACACAACAGTTTGGCTGCATGGGATGTGTTGCCAGCTGGCTTCGTAGTGCCTTGCTGGAAACACTTAGCATTCCCCACTGGACAGATTCACACCATTTCACCCTGGCATTTGCACTGCTTGCTGCTCCACTATGGACCAGTCATCGCCCCTGGGGAAGCAGTAACCTTCTAAATATACAGTTGTCAGAATCTTAACGTTTTGTTACAGATCTGGGGGATTGGACAGTGACCCATTATTTCTCAAAGAACATTTTAAGGCCTTGTTCTCTAAATATACAAAATAATTCCATCAAATATTATAGAGTATGTAAGGGTCTAGCACTAAGGTTACCTCTGAGCCTTGTTCTTCAAAGTCCATTCATTTGATATGAGATCAGAGGTTTCAGTCTGTGACAGTATGAAATACATAGTTTCTCAATTATAGTACATGATTAAACAAATTCATTACCACATATAGCAATCTACTGCCTTTAGCTAACTTATTTTAATTACAGTGCACATGACCCAAACTCTAACATAAAAAAAATCTTGGTTTCAACTTCAGTGAGTGTGCTCCAAGTTTTCAGTAAGTCTGATTTTGCACCCAACGCATACTTATTTACTACCACTGAAGCAGGCAGTAGCTTGCCTGCATACTTTCATCATCACATTTTGGCCTTGATGAGGTTCTGAGCAACCTGATCTAGTTGAGGATGTCCCTGATTACTGCTGGGAGCTTGGACTACATGACCTTTGGAGGTCCCTTCCAACCCTGGTCATTCTATGATTTTATGATTTTGCCTGTCTGCTAAAAAGTCCCCATGAGATACCATGATGAGATACATGCCCAGGAGTCAATGAATGAGACTGATATAACAGCATGTAGCCAAGAGACCCTTTGGACAGAAAGGAAATGTGTCCTTTTCCATGGCAGAACATCCCTTTTCCCAGGGTCACTAAGGGCTCTCACATTGCTCTGGACACACACCCCAAAGGCAGGGCCACATCCTGCTTTAGAAACAGTAAGGATGGGTGAGTAATACTGCTTGGTGCTCTTCCATTGCCAGACCCTCACAGTTTAAGGTGACAGTCCATTTCTTCCTACAAGAGTTGTGCCAGCTGTGGTAGCTACTCTTGACCGTTACTAATGTCTTTACTCTCCCATGCTAGCACAGAGTTCCCATTTTCTCCCCTTGGCCTTTTCAACATGAAATCCTAGCACAGACAGGGCAAGTGGATTTATTTCAACCATCTTCTGGGCATAAAAACATGTCCTGATAATGCCATCACAATGAGGTCATTCGTGAGTGCTGCAGTGCTGTTTCTACTGAAGCCAAAACGCCTCCAAAGCAGCTACTCCTCCTCCTGTTAGCCAATGGGAATGCAACAATGAACACAAATGAAGAATAATGCAATGCAACAAAGATTTGGAAACTTCAGCTCTTCATTTGTAAGTGTTGCCTCCATGTCCCTGGATATGATCATAGAAAGAAACGGTTTCATACATTATCCATAGCTGGAAAAAGCACAGAAAGTTCCAGAACTGAAAGTTTTTGAAGCAGGAATGCTGAACGCTTATCACAGTGAAACTGTTGGCTGGAAGGCAACACTGCATTCCTGGCTGCCCTAGCATTTATGGTACCACTCACTCTCGGTGAAAAATACCTCCTGCTACCGTGAGGGACCTTTTTATTATTGTGCCTGTTATTGCAAAACAGTCCAGCAAAATAGCACTGCAAGACTGTGAATGGCCTGTCCTATTTGAACCATTCTTTCACTATGGGCTGGTTTTTTTTAGCAAAAGATGCTTGAATTTGCTAAGAACACCTTTGAGTTCTTTTGCCTGAAATGGTTATTACAGAGCAATACACCTCACATACCCTCTTGCCATTAGGGCTTCGAATCCTGTGATTTCCTA
Organism: Actenoides hombroni; assembly: GCA_024336885.1. Taxonomy (NCBI): domain Eukaryota; kingdom Metazoa; phylum Chordata; class Aves; order Coraciiformes; family Alcedinidae; genus Actenoides; species Actenoides hombroni. Next base: position 3,512,281 of record WUAM01000305.1, read on the forward strand.
GGATTCAGCAGCATTTTTTAATAGCAGTGTTTGCTTTAAAAGTTCAATCTCTAGAAACACTGACAGAAATGAGACAGTAGACCTTACGTTACAGAGGAAAGAAAAAAGAACGTGTTTTGTTCGTGGGGAGCTGCAAATACAGTTTACCTCACGGATTGTATCTTTGCTCTTTTTCCACAGTGAAATCAGATGAGTTGCAAACAATCAAGAAGGAATTAACCCAAATCAAAACAAAAATTGACTCCTTGCTAGGGAGACTGGAAAAGATTGAAAAGCAGCAAAAAGCTGAAGCAGGTAGGTGAAAGCAATTTGTAGTCAAATGAATTAAATTAGAACGTGGTTATCAGTCAAGCAGACAGACCAGAGAGAATAGAAGCCTTGCAGAAATTTTGCTACATAACGGAGGCCTGAAACAAGGTAAATCATCTCTCATGTAGAACTGTTGGGAGGATGAATTAATATCCTCCACAGAGGCGCAACATCATTTCAAGAATTGCTTGCTATCGTGTAGTAGGGAAAAAAAAGAAAGGAAGAAAATAAAATATTCTTAATAGATGTTCTGGAAACAATCATCACTAAAAAATTCACTTGACAGAATTAAGTTGGAGGCTGCTGACCTTGGGGATGCTTGTGCTATCTACGTTAAGAATGATTAGATGGTCTGTATCACAATTTATTGCCTGGGCAATAGGCAGTAGTCACAAGTTTCAGCAAGGGAAATTACTATTTGATATAAGGAAAAGAGGTGCAACTAAGCAGTATAGCAGGTTGCCTGGAGAGACTAGTAGCTCTGTCCTTGGAAACATTCAAAACTCATTGGGCCAAGGCCCCGTGGACCTGGCCCAAACTTTCCTGCTTTGAAGAGGGGTTGGACTTGGAGCATTCAGAGATATCTTCCAACCTAAGCTATTGTGTGGAGCTGTGGCACCTCTGTAAAACCAGCAGCACATCTACTTCAGCTTTTCTCTGGCTTGAAATGTTTTGTTTTGAGGCAAACCTTGGGAATGACAAAATTCAACACCGTCATTGCATCAAGATCCTTATTTCTGCCATTGCAATGACCAGTTTTTTAGCTGAATGATCTCACCTGGCAGCACTTTAAAGCCATATTGAGCAGTTATAAGGGATTTATAAGGTTGTATTTTCACCACAGTATATACAGCAAACAATGTCAATGCTTACCACTGTCTGATGCTTCCTTGGCTATGTCCTTCTAAGTCATGTGGTGTATCTCTGTACAGAAGCAATGTACTAACAAGATGATTTTGAGGAGAGCCAGTAGGGAAATGGCAGCCTGATCTCATATCTCAACCTTCCTTTCCCCACCACCCCCCTCCATTCTTGATGAAAACTTTTTATGTGTACTGTGTGGAATGTGTGAATGAAATTCTGCCTCAGAATCCACAGTTGCCTGCATGTCTGGGCACTCAGATTTGTGTCTCTTGCCTAACTCAGATCAGTCACATCAAGCCAAAAAAGACCCAAGAGGACACATAGAGTTTCATCAAGACTATCTAAAACAGTGGTGGGAATTAGCAGTAGAAATTCATGAATCTGATACAGGCAATGTAGAAATTCAGATCTGGATCCCTCCTGCTCCCAAAGTGCCTGCACTATTTCCTGATCTATTGTGAGGGTATCTCTCTGAATCCAGAAGGTTCCTGCCAGCATTCAGAAACAACTCTAATGAACATCTTCCTAGGGCAGAGCGCTGCAGAAAAATATATTGTGGGTAACCAGTTAAAAAAGAAAAATGTCAACCCAAACCAGCTCTTTAAAGAAACCTACCTTTTATTTACAGTCATTTTCTAGGTTGACAGAACAAGGAGCAATCCCTCAGCAGTTCTAGTTTACCCCACAAAATGAGTTGAGTGCTTTTTTTCAAGTCTAAGGTAAACCATTATTACAGTGTGATTATCTCTTTCAGAACTGTACAAAACATGTATTCATTTTATTCTACTTTGTACTTCATGCAAGTTAGATAAAAGTTGGTATAATCAGTAAAGATGTAATTGCAAGGCACTCCATTGAATCACTTGTGTACTGAAATGCTCTGAGATGCTGCATCCCTACTAGCTTTTATATAAACCCTATTACTATGCAGAACAACCTGCATGTCATTGTACTTTGATATCCAATTTTCACTTCTGCTGAAGTGAACTCATTTAAATAGAAATCAGCTCAGAGAGGAAAACGTTGATTTGTATTGAAGCATACTGATATGCCTTTTGGAGACAAGCAATGAATAATAACCTCAGAGATTAAAAATTGGTTTCAAATCATTGGTGGTTTAAAACATCAGGTGCAGAACCTGTCACCTGTATTCCTTGCCTCTCATCAGAGGGTGTCAGGGGAAGAAACACCTCAAAGCTCCCAGTAAACTCACACTCCCCTTTAGGTCTCCTGAGCTGATGAAGAGGGTTATGCAGCCTGGGTGATTAGTCTGCAGATTACTGCTTCCTCAGCTAAAAGATTTGTCTCAGATAAAGCTACATCAGTAGCTGAACTATTTCATTCACGGTGTCAGATGTGAGATGATTTTATTCCTTGGCTACGGTTTGGCAATATTATTTGTTACTTTGCGAGACGGTGTGGGCCTCGGAGAGCTGATCTATGTCTCATTTACACAAAACTAAAACCAAGCCATCATCTTGCCCTTTTGGCTTTTTTTTTAGTTTGCATCACTGTCATGAAGAATATTTCATTATTGATCTTGAAAGTTACAGCTCTGGAGGAGCGCGGTAGGTTCAACAGACACACCGGAGAGCTCCGGGCATGCACTGGTTACTGCTCTGCTGCTGTGTGAAACTCTCCTCACAGTGACAGCTCATGCTCTGTCTTTCACAGTTACCAGCCCCTGACCACTCCAGTAGGGGAAATACAGATAAGAGGATTTCCTGTACGTTGGGAAACTTCAGGAATAGCTCCTCTTTTTGTAAAACTCTGAATCAGGAAGACAGGGATAGGAAGCTGTTCTGATGTGAAAAGAATTGTTACGAGAATATTCTCCCTGTAGAGATGGCTGCTGAAAGGGAGGATCTTAAGTGTAGCTTTTCAGAAGAGCCAAAAGTGTTAGATGCTGAGCTGGTATTTTAGACTCCTCTGAAGAACCCAGCCCAGGTTCTCATTCAGACAATTCAGTAAGTGACCCAATTTTTTTAGCAGCTTTATCCTAAACGTTTCCTCATTTAAATGTACTGAGTCCATAATTTCAGGAACCCTTCTGGAAAACCTTGACCAAAGTTGATTCCTTTGTCACCTCCACAGTCAGGTCAATCCCAGCAGTGGCTTGAGGCAGAAGGTGGTGGGCAGGACATAGTAGGTGTAGCTGATTCAGCCCACACTTCCTTGTGCAGTAAAGCAAGTAACACAACGACTTGCAGCTATCATGGTATGGTGTAGAGCACCTTACCAGCAGGTGATGAGGCTACATGGGCTGGAGCTTCTACAGCCATCCAAGATGGCTTTTTACTCTCTAAGTCCAAGAGTCATTCTGAAGAAATTACGTGACTGAGGGACAACAGCTTAATTGTTCTATTTCTGCATAAATGAATTTGAAAATGAGGGACTGAAGACTAAGGAAAGACTGAGGAGATGAAAGTCGGTTGCATAATAAATGTGCAGAGGTAGAAAGAGAGATAAATGGCTTGGATTAAGACTGTGACACAGAAAAGTACAAGCAGATTTGAATATTACATGGAGCTGGTAATAATTTATTGTAAAATAACAAAATATTCATAGAGCTTCACAGGCAATCTGCAGATTCATTGGCTGTCCAACAAGACAGGTGATGCACTACTAGCATTACAGAGCACTCAGACAAAGGAGGAGCTGGTTTTGTTCTAGAAGCTTGATCATTAATGGGTGTTGCCAACTTCAGACTGAAAAGACACTGGTATTCCAGTGACATTCCACCATTTCTCTGACCCATATTTACATTGAGTACATAAAGCTTTTAATCAAAATTCCTGATGTCCATAGGAATAAGATTCTGATCCCTCCAACCACTCTTCTGGACAGTCTGTCTCTGATCCCTCAATCCTGCTCTGGATTTCTGCTGGCTGGATGAAATTCCTCAGCATTTCCAGGAGTCTCACAATACATAATCACAATTCTCCAGTTACCTCAGCACGTTATACCAATGGGAAGAAACTGTTGCTTTACCCCATTAAAAAAAAAAAAAAAAGGCCTGTTGTCTAGAAGGATTTGTTGATTACCTGTGTGGTTGTTCAGATATACTCTCAGCAAATTTATGCAAATCCTTGTTGACTTACTGGCAATTAACAGCCTTCCACTTCTCAGAGCATAGAGATTGATGTACTTCTCACTGCCTGCAGGTAAATAAATATATGGTGACTATGCCAATTGCATTCCCAAGGCAAAGCAAAGTGCAGAAAATCAAGCAAGCTGGACCTGCTGGAAAATCAAGCCCTCGTCCACTGCATGGGATAGACAGGCATGTTGGTACTCTGGCTGATGTATGCATTCATTTTTGAAAACAAGGGGTTTGATCGTTGCCTCCTAGATACTAACACTGAGATTTTTACAAAGCTAGCGTATCTGGAGATGGGAAGCTTAGGTTTCTTAGAGCACTTTTCTTTACCACCAACAGGGAAGGTTACTGAATCTCTATAGAGTATGTTTTCCTTACAGAAGCTCAAAAGAAACAAATGGAAGATACTGCTGATTTGATCCAAGAGGAATGCATATCAGAGAATGCAGATAACTCTACAGAAGAGCCAATTGAAGGAGGGCCAGATGCAGATGGGGATGGAGAAGATATGACTGATGGGATAGAGGAGGATTTTGATGAGGATGGCAGCAATGAGCTGGTAAGGAATAATCATGCCGTGTCTGTCTATGCAGTTGCTACAAGTAACCTCAGAGGAACAACAATCTGAGTTAACAAAATGAGCACTGTGATGTTCTATAACTAGTGCCTAGTCCTACATTCTTCATACACTGTAGTATCAATTAAGCATTGGGCCCTCTGAGCATAAACAAGAAAAATATATTTTACTATGCTGGGTGATTTTGGAAAGGAAATGAAATGTACTTTAAATTGGTTCACATTTATTATTTTACATTTACTGAAATGTAGATGAGAAAGGAAAATATGGTGTGCTTTTTTTTTTTTATTATTTGGAGCATTTCAAAATTAATTAAGATTCTAGAATGGAGAATTTTCTCATTAGTTGACATATGCTTCCTCATAACCCCCAGTCTCTGTCATCCATGTGTATCTTATGCAGGCTGTGTTGGCAGCTACAGATTTTTTAGATGGCAGGATTTTCCCTGAAGAAATGTTTGGGTTTTCAGCCTGAGCCTGCACCTCTCATTAAATGCCCATCATGTTGCTAAACTTGTAAGTTTTTCTAGAGAAAATGTCTTTTGAAAGTCAGATTTGTACTACTTTATTCATTCCTCAGAAGAACGGACCCATTACATTGTTTTAGACTCTGTAGTGCTCTCCCTTTCCTCACATCTTTCAGAGTCTTCTGCTCTGAGCAGAAATCACAGCAGAAAGCTGTGGCCTCTCTGAGCCCTGCACCCAGCAGGGCTGATGCAGCTTCCCAGAGGGATCTCAAGAAAGACACTGTGTGCTGGAGCTTGTCCAAAGAAAGGCAACAAAGCTGGGGAAGAGTCTAGAGCACAAGTCATACGAGGAGCATCTGAGGGACCTGGGGTTGTTCAGCCTGGAGAAAAGGATGCTCAGGGGAGTCGGCTGCATCTCATTTGAGAAAAAAAAGGGGATCAAGCATGAGAAGTGTTAACTGCGAAACAGTTAGGACAAACTTTCCATGTGTAAAAACATAACCTTGGACACAGAATAAGAAATAACCTTCCAAAGGGCATTTTTAAATGAAATGTATAATCTTTTCCAAATATAAAGCTAAAGGGATTTAGGATGACGATGAAAAAAAAGTCTTTTCTTTCATCACCAAGAGCAGCAGAGCAAATAGAACATTTGGAATGGGCATAGCTAATGTTTATGAAATTAGTTCAGCAACAAACATTGGTTATGAGTCCACTAGTCTGAAAAATATTATTAGAGAGAGAGGAACATGACTTAAATTTAGACCTTAGCCTTTTTTTTGCAGTTTTTCATATTTAGCCATAAACCTGCCAGGCCATTTGCCCATAATGCAGGGCTGCTGCAGGACTGCATTGTCATTTTCTATGGACTACGTGGGAGGCCCACACACAGTTGTTGTGGCTCAGCGAAAGTGTGAAAGAGTTTTATGACACAGTACCTGGATTGCCCACCTGAACTCTAACTCACGACAAGCGGCATTCGAAGTGTCTGCTGCAGTCAGCAAACATCACCTCTTGGGAAGCTCACCTTTGCAGCACGGTCCAACACACATTTGGATGTTTGAGAAGCAGCTTGGCCTCAGCACCTCTAAAACCCTTCTCCTTAATCGAAGTAGCACTGGCAGTGTGTGGCACGGCTGAGAGCCTGCAGGAAAAGCATTTCTGAATGTGCCTGCACGGGGGTTTCCTTCCTCTGCTGATTTAGCAGCTGGACAACCCATTGCAAGCCCAGAGTATTTCATATGACTTCTCTAAACCTCTTTCAAATGGCACTAATCAACCATCAAAGAAGCCCTGGCTCAAAATGAACTATTACTTAGCATCACAATCCCCTTGTAAATAACAAAGGTAGCATCCAATTAATTGTCTGAAAGCCTGAAGTATTGTGGAGGGGGGGGAATCACTTTTGGCTAATGCTTAATAAAATATCAACAAGCTAATTAATTGGAATGAGTTCTACCCAAGCACTCATATCTGTATTACACTGCCTGAGAAGAACCGTTTCTGTCAAGCTGTCATAACAACTCTAATAATACCAGCACAGCAGTGGTTCAGTAGTTAAGCATTCAGGGGAACAAACAGTGTTTTCTGGTAGAGCGTGTGAGCCCAGTGATTTCAAACAGAACAGATTTACAGTGTTGTAACTCTGGTTAGTGCTTGGCTGCAGTCTGAAGGGTATACTCACAGTGTGATTTTATGCTGGTGTAGCTATGGTAAAAATAATGAAGCTACACCAGCATTAGGTGGGAGTTGCACAATAATGAGTCACTTTTAATGAGATGTCTTGAGAGGCATTTTCATTAAATTATATCAGAAACAGAAGGTACAGAGACTGTGCAAGGCTCAGTTCTGCTTACAATGTAGATTTACTGCAGTTATTTCAACAATTATAGTTACCTTTCTATTAAGTGTTATTTCAGTTACCTACTGAAATACACAGCTGGTGGTGTTCAGCTCCAGGGAGACCTTATAGCAGCTTTCCAGTAGTTAAAGGGCCTACAAGAAAGATGGAGAGAGATTCTTTATCAATGAGTGTAGTGACAGGACAACAAACTGAAAGAAGGTATATTTAGATTGGATATTAGGAAGAAATTCTTTGCTATGAGAGTGGTGAGACCCTGGAACAGGTTGCCCAGATAAGCTGTGGATGCCCCATCCCTGGAAGTGTTCAAGGCCAGGCTGGATGGGGCTCTGAGTGACCTGATCTAGTGGGAGGTGTCCCTGCCCATGGTTGGAACTAGATGATATTTAAGGTTTTCAGTGTTATCAGATATGTTTCTAATATCCAATAGAGAATTATGTTTCAAACATAAACTTCAGAAACTGCCAGAGACAAAAAACTCAGGATAACCCTCTTGCTGCATGGAGTTTTTGCAAAAGTAAAGCCATTATGATATAATAATAGCTATATTTCTTGTGGGAATTGTTGTGAATAACATTTCAATCAATGGAACCAGCTAGTACGTTGGCTAAAGCTCATCAAAAACATTTCCCTCTCCTATAAGTAGTTAAAGGGAAATTATAGTGACTTAATAGCAAATCTGTATGAAACTGAAACTTGCATTACTTCTGTTATTTTGCATGAGAATTCAACAGTGAAAACAGCAGAGAGCTGAATAAGATCTACAGAAGAGGAATGAGAGTTTGGTGAATTTCATGTAGTTTAAGCCCAATTTTGTGTATCTGAGAGTGAGGTTGATCAACTATGTGACTATGTGTTAGGATTGATAGTACTTCATTTATTATTCTAATCAAACTAGATTTTTCATTGCCCTTTTAGGTACTTCTTTTTTCCTGTCAATAGCACCAGGCCAGACCAGACTGACTCTTCTATTATCAGCAAAATTAGGCTGATTATGCTTGTCAAAAAGATCAATAGCTACTGTGACAAATTGAAGCTTGCCAAGTGCACTTACACAGAGTAGTACTTGGGAAAAAAAAGGAATAAGCTTCTAATTAACAGTAGTGGCTGAAACAACGTTGTGCCAGAAAACTTACTTCGATTACTTCAAATGTCATGGAGGCCAAGCAAAATTTAGTCCTTTTTGATGCACCGAATGTTTTGGACTTCACTGAAACCTTGCTTTCAGTGTCACGAAGCTTTTCTTTCCTAAGACAAACAGATAAAAGATTGTGTTTGCTTGATAAATGCCAGAGTGAGATGCTCATCCTTAAAAAGAAAGGCATCAGGAGCAGCATAGCTGGCAGATACTAACGTGTGGGAACTTCCAGAGATGCAGTAAAGCGAATAACCTCTGCCTGGAGAAATGGACAAAGGCATAAGAGCCTGTCATAAAATCAAACACTGCAAGAAACTTCCCGACATGCCCTTGTATTGTATTTCATAGGTGCAGCAGATGTATTTGTTGTTCCCCTGCTCTTTCACGAGGCATTGGAAAGGCCCTGCTACCAGCTCCTCCCACCCATTCTTCCTGGCGGTTGATTTCTCACAGGAAGGTTTCCTAAGTGGTGGTCAGGGTTTTAAGCAGGTTATGCCTGACTGACTGCATGATATTTTTCTAATCATTATTTACATTCTATCCCCTACATATCACACGGGAGATTGCAGGAAATGCATCCAGACAGTTTTTCACCCCGTGAGCAGTACTCCCATCCAAGCCATCAGCAGCCAGTGTCTCCAGGAGAATGCTGTGGGAAAGGGTGGCAAGGCCTTTACTAAAGTCCAGGTGAACAACATCCACAGCCTCTCCTTCATCCACTAGGCAGGTCACCTTGTCAGAGAAGGAGATCAGGTTAGTCAAGCAGGACCTGACTCGTTTCATAGTCTTGATCAGTATTCTTGAGCCTCAAGAATGCAGAATGAAAAGCACTTGGGAGGAAATATTTTTCTGTTGAAAGTCTTCACACGAGTAAAAATGGGTAAGCAGTGGAAAGCCAAAAGGTTGTTACTTTTCCATTTTAAAAGACACAGATTTAAAATCTGTTTTTATTTTTTCAGCAGAAATTACAGAGCCGCTGCAGTTGGTGACCCAATTATCCCAAAAGGTCTCAGGTTTTTGAGGAAATATAAATGCGTTACTAAGAAGATTTTCTGCCTGATTAATGCCAAAACATGAAAGGCAGATTGACTTTATCTGTACATAAGCATTTACAGACCTCAGAAAGGGAAGTTATTTAGGAGGTGATAGAACTGTAATTGCCATTCCAACAAAAAAAGCAATCAGGGAGGAATAAAACAAGCTCAGTCTGCCAAGATGAAAATTTGGAAGTTATTCACACGCCATCTTAGCCCGTCTGCTACGCTGATATGTGTATCTGGAGTTTCCAAATTGTCACTGCAAGTGATTTCTAAAAGTATGCTACAGCTTTATCATGTCCTTCGAAAAGAGTAAGTTGTGTTCCAGCCCCAACAGACGAGAGAATCAAAGGGCCGAATTCTTCTCTGCTTCCTCTTTGCAGGGTTATACTAATCCCTTCTCAGCTATTAGAGGATTCTGAACAACATCCCCAGCCTTCCCTTCTGAGCACAGTGTAACTCTTAAGTACACCATTTTGCTTTGCACGTTTTATTTTTAAAGAAATTACTCCTGAAATCCTCATAAAGCAAAAATTTTACACACTACTATACACTTTGCATTCAAATAAGTATTATGCAGGAAAACACCCAGCAAAATGTGTTTAAAACAGCACCAGTTTTTATTGTTATTTCCATCTGGATCACAGTCCCAAACCAAGTCTTTTGCAGGTATCTCTACATCCTGTATGTTTGTCTTTATTCAGTACACTGTTGTCATCATTTAAATATCCACTGCACATCACTGGCAGTCTTGTCCTTCTCCTGCTTCCTCTGGTTTCCTCCAAGCTTTCCCAGAATCTGTCATCTCATGCAAAATGCTTCCAATCACAATCCTCTCCTCCTCGTTTCTTCTCTATTAATTTTGTTTTCACCTCACTTCACTTGGTCATGATGTTCAGTAAAACTTCTGCCTCCAAATAACAGCAACCCCTGCTCTTGATTCGGGAGGACAGTCCTGATCTCACTGCTGTCATTACATGCAAGTTCTTTTTCCTGCATGGAAGGCTTTTAATTCTTGATACCTATCTAAACTCTTAATTGGGCAATACAGGGCAAGTTGAGCAGATGTTTTCTGCATAATTAAAGGTAGTTCTCCTGGTAAGCTCCTACATTCATGTATTTTAAAAATCCACTAATTAAAGTGGACACAGTAGAGAAAGTGGCCTCAGGGTTCCTTTATACATTAAGCTGTGTGTTCAAACCTTCACACTTGGCACTGGTAGACAAGAACTACTGCCTTCAGCACCAGTACTAATGGGACCACCACCTCACACTAGGGAGTTCCTACTTTTCACATCTAGCAGGGTAAAATTCAGTAGGGAAATTATTCTACAGCATTTTGACAGCACCCTGCATCCTAAACCCATCCTTTGTAGGACTCAGAATGATAAAGGACAACCCTTACAATGGATCCTGCTAGGACTCATATTTGGCACTGGATCCCAAGCAGGTGTTGAGCTGCTTTCAAGGCATGCTGATACAAGCTGAGGGAACTCCGTGGGCAGCATCAGTGAGGCCTTGCTGCTTGTGGTTTGGCTTTATCAGCCAAGACAGAATACGCAGTGGAGTGGTGATGGTGGGATGATGGCTTCACCATGGAGTAGCCTTGTGAGTGCATCCTGGGTACAGGCTTCAGGGCAGTGAGTTCTGCAAAAACACCACCTTCCCACCTCTTCCATATTCTCCTGCTTGAGAAGACTGAGAGGGGATCTTATTAATGTCTATAAATATCTGAAGGGTGGATGTCAGATGGAAGGGGCCAGTCTCTTTTCTGTAGTGCCCACCAACAGAACAAGGAACAGTGAGTATAAACTTGAGCATAGAAGGTTCCACCTCAACACCAGGAGGAACCTCTTTACTGTGAGGGTGACAGAGCCTGGAACAGGCTGCCCAGAGAGGTTGTGGAGTCTCCTTCTCTAGAGACTTTCCACACCCACCTGGATGCCTTCCTGAGAGACATGCCCTGTGTGACCCTACTGTGGCAGGAGGGTTGGACTCGAACTCTAGAGGTCCCTTCCAGCTCCTAACATTCTATGATTCTATGATCCTGCAGCCCACCCTACACTCTGCAGAAGGTCCAGTGCCTCTAGCTTCAGATCTCTCCCACTGATGCCAGAAACCACAGTACTCATCCCTGAGTCTTCTCTATTGCTATAAGAGACTTTCTAGAGGAAGATTTTGCTGCAAAAAACAGTCAAATGGGTGGAAGACCCACAGGGTAAAGTGAGGTTGACAGATCCACTTCTTTCCCTCCCCCTTCTTGCTGCCCCCATAGCCCCTCTCAACAAAGTTCTCAAATGCCCATGGTGACCCTAATCCCAAATTTGTTCCTTCAGCCTCACACCTCACCATCCTCTCAACTGCAGCGTGTCCTCACTGGCACTCACCAATTAGTTCCTTTCTCTACCACCACACCCAGGAGTGGTCATCACCAATCTGCCTCCAGAGAACTCGGAGGAATAAGGTATGTTGGTCTAGGGGATAAATCAGTATTTGTTAGGGATATCTCATTCTTCCTGCTGATTTTTATCAGGCAAACAAGTGAAACGGAGGATTTTAATACAAAGGTGAGAGAAGTTTGTTTGCACCGATGAGCAAACCAGCCATTCTCACACGTACTCACCTAAGTAGGAACACTTGGAAGCAATTAAACTGTTCACCGAGCAGAGAAATAATTCTGTAGTGTTTTCAGCAATTAAAGCATGATTGACAGAGTACAAAAGACAATAATTAGGTTTCATCATTTCAAGAAAGGTTTAAAGAAGGTGTAGCTGCTTCCTTTAATTATTCTTCACTAATATTTACCAAACTGTGCAATTCCTTATATTTGTTGTGTGTGGTGAATATTCTTTCACTAGCTCATTACAAAAAGTTTTGCTTTAGTGCCTCATTCTGTCGTGTTTTGCAAGTGTTACAAACAACAAGAGCAAGCCCATAATAGACATTCAGATTCCCCTGCTAACACCTACCCAACCGAGCGTTTGCATTTCACATGGAGGCATTATCCTAAATCACCTGCATAACTGTGTCATTTAATCACAGACTTCAGGCTTTCAATCAAGGGAGGAAGCACAAGGTGCATCTCAAATCAACACAGCCCTGAGTCGATGCAACAGCAAACACAAGTTGAGGGTTCTTTGGTAAGGCCTGTTCATGGCTGAGGGTTTCCCTTCATGAGGATGACTGTAAAAGCCAACAGAAGCACAGGGCCCCCGTGGTACCTTAGAGACATAAACTGCTGGGGTTTGCACTGAGTGTGAGCTGCCTGCTTAACAGAAAGGAAGGATATTGTCTTGAGTTAGGTATGGCAACTAAAATGTCAGCTGGCACTGCTGCTTACTGTAATGCATCCTGATTTCTCTCATTTTAGGGAAATACAGGGATCAATAATGGTTAACCAAGATTTTTTCTTTGTTTTTTTAAAAAAAAAAGTCTGCTCTGCAAACAGATTCAGTTTTTCACCTCCTCGTCTGCCCAGAAAGTACATTTCATAATCAGAAAAAGAAAAATTAGAAATGAAAGAGAGTATTTTGTCCTAAAGGACACAGTAGTGCCACCCCCAGACCTGGATGGGTTCTCCCCGTTGTACAGGTAACAGTTCAGGAGTGAGCATCGGATGCAGTCAAGGCAATCACACCACAACTGCAGGCTGAGCAGTGAAAATGTGAGGGTCAGGGTTGTGAGTGAAAGGACAATGCAACATCTGCATCTGAACAGAGGTTGCAGTTGGTTTGCAGAAAGCAATGAATGGCAGTCACCTAACCCACTGCCAGAAGCCTGGGCAGACACCAGCAGCAACCTGGGAAGGGGTTGGGCAGCAAGTCTCCTACTCAACAGGAGCCTGACAGAGGTGGAAATGTGATTTTACCTGAAAACAAGCAGTGGTCAGAATTAGCTTCAGATGGTTCCTTTACAGAGATTAAACACAGAATTCTGGTCCAGAGAACGGCTTTGTCTAGCCAGGAAAAAGAGGAGGAAAGAGGAAGGATATTTGAGGCTTTGAGTTTCAAGCTCACAGGTATATATACGTGCACCATCACCTGCCCATCCATTGTTCAGCTGCATTTGCTGGGAAGTTCTGAGATTAGTGTTATCATGAAAGCCATTCAGTGCAGTCAGTTGCTTCACACCAGATGCATTTTGTCAGACAAACATACTTGTTGGACGCTCTTATTGCATATAATTCTTGTGGGGTCAACCATAGAGTAAATTCTGTAACATCCCTATTCTGAGAGACATTTCTCTGGGCTACATGGGAAAACATTAATTGTGTACATCCTGTGGGTCATTTGTCATGATGCATTCCTAGTACTCCTTCCCACGGGTACACGCTCAATTTATGCTCTCCAATAGTAAGAGTTATTCCTATGCATCTAGGGCTGCAAGATGAGAAAGTAAAGAAAGGCCAACACACTTCATCCATGAATCCTAGGAGGAGGAAAACAGGTATTTATGGGGAGCAAGGAACAATCCCTGTTGTTTGCCCTTTTGCAGAACTGTAAGGAAGAAGAAATAAACTGAGCACAGGGAAGAGGCTGAGCTCTGTTTGCATCCAATTAGCAGAGATCAAAGCTCAGGTCTCTCACAGACAAATAAAGTCCATGTGAACGAGTTTAGAAAAGCCAGCAGCATCTCCTCTGCCATGAGACTGTGGTCACCATTACAGCCTCCAGCTGCCTAGGGAGGCTGGGGAGATGGAAGTGCCCCACCTTGTTCTAAAGGAATGGTGCCTGTAGGTTCTTACCCTATACTGAGCTTACCTTCTCCTAAAAGGCTTTTAGGAGAAACACAGAATGCAAACTATTCCTACTGCGTTGTGCTCGGTGACTACAAAGCACAGAGCTTAGAGGAGGTGGCCACCTGGGAAATGAGCTGATGGCCAGGCTCCCTCCCACAAGAAGTGTTCTTAACCTGCAGAGCATTTCTAAAGATCTACAGATGTAAAGACTCAAATTATCTAGGCTCTGAGGAGGGGTAAGTGATAAAACCACTAAACCTCTAAAAGATAAAATGGAAAATTCTCTAGATTTATACCCAATTTTATCTGATTTACTCCATCATTTTCAGTGATTATGGCTTGGGACCCATTAAGTAGAACTGCACTTTCATTTAGTGAGATGCTTAATATTTGATGTTGGCTTTCCAATGTGATCTGTATTGTAATAGTGTGAAGTTAAAATTAATTGAATCCAGTATAATTTGAGTCTGGTAAGAATGCTAGAAGGATCATACTGGAACTGTAGTGACAGTAGCTATAGCACTTCTGGAAAACTGAAATACAGTGCTGTGCCTAAGAAGACTGTTTCCAATAGTGCTGCCCTGGGTTTGCTGAGGATAGGGTTAATTTTCACCAGGAATTGGGAGGGGACCACAGACAGCATAGACAAGTGAACCAGCCAATGGGTTGTTCAATACCACACTGGAATCATGCCTGCTAAATAAAGGCAGGGACACAGCAGGCCAGGGGCACTTGGTCTCTGGTGGAGCCTTTGGTTTGGAGCTAGCATGCTCTGTGCAGTTTGTATCAGTTGCTTTATATAGTTTGATTACTGGTTTTTTACCTCTTTTGCATTTTTCTATTGAATTCTCCTTATCTGAACCCACAGGGGTTTGCATTTTTTCTCCTTATTCTCCTTCCCATCCCAGGAGGGGTGAGAGGTCACGAGTGAGTGGCCATGGGGTGCTCAGCTCCTGGCTGGGTCTAAACCACCACACTGGCTGACCAAAGCGGTGTAGGACTCTGGGTGTTTGGCAAGAGCACAAGTTTTAGGGCTCTGGCTGTCCCTCCAGCCAACATGGCTCAGGGCTCTGGGTGTTTGGCTGAGCCACATGGCTCAGGGCTCTGGATGGCTGGCCAGTGGAAGTGGTGTAGGGCTCTGGCTCTTTGTTGGGTCCAAGTGCTGCAGGGCTCTCTGCCTGGCCGGCCAGCCAAACTCAAATGGTGGTGTAAAGAGCAGGTGGTGTAGGGCACTGGCTTCTGCCCTGGGCCAAAGTGATGAAGGGCTCTGGCTGAGTGCCCAGCTACAGTGGTTTAGGAGGGCCCTGGCTGGCTGACCTACCACAGTGGTGCAGGGCTCTGCTTTATAGCACTCACTTTATATATTGTTTCGTTATTGTTATTGTTACTGTTGTTTACACCTCCTTTTGCAGTGTTCTATTCAATTCTCCTCATCTCAACCTACAAGGGTTTTGCATTTTTTATCCTTAGACTCCTTCCCTTTTTTTGGGGGGTGAGTGGCCATGTGCTGTTCAGCTCCTGCTGGGTCTAAATCACAGCAAGCTCATGCTCAGAAAGCCATCCAGATGGGGGGAAAGAGCCAGCAGTAACAATTTAGGGTGGAAAATGAACTAATAAATATTCCATAACCTATCTCCCATTTCTGCCAGAGATGATGATGGCAATTAGGACAGTATATACTGTTTCTTTGATGCTGTCCGTGGCCGCCAAGGCTATATGCTCACTTGGGTTATTCAATTCTTACAATGCATTGCATTCAAATCGCCCATTCTAAAGCAGTTTTCTGTTAGAACTACATCAAATGAAAGCCATATTGCTGGCTTAAATCTAATTCAGTTCATCTTTGTTGTGTCAGGATGTTTTTTACATGTAAGAGGAAGGAAATGAAAAGATTATAAAAAACATTAGTCATCATGAGGTTTTTTAATATCATCAGCACTACCATAAAGCCAGCTGATAAATTGCACGCTATTCAGGAGAGAGAATTAGAATAAAATTAGTATTGCATTACACTAGATTAATCACAGCCCTGGGTTGTTGTCGGTCTGTGGGAAATAAAAGCTTGACTATTTCAGATTTTAAAGCTTCTTCTTAAGCCTTTAAGATTATTAGCCTTAAGAGGCCAATAACAAGCCCATGTATTGAGGGAAGAACAAAGATTTTTGTCCTGGTGGGGTTGATGAATTTTTGTCATTGTTTCTAACTGACAGCAAAGGAGCCCTGATGACTTGGGTCCAGATGGTCAGCAGCAATGCTTCGTGATAGTAACCAAATGAAGCTTCGTAACAGTAACCAAATGAAGCTTTTTCATGCTGGTGGCAGGTAAATGCTTTAAAGGTTTATGGCAGGAGAAAGCTTCAATAAATAACTTGAAAATCCGTCTCTCCTCTTACCTGCATAATTATTGATTTTTTCCAATGCCATAATGGAACAGCAAAGCACAGGTGAAGAAAAGCCAAGAAGAGAGGAACACTCTGTGGAGCTAATAGGATGTACAGTGGGAGGGATTTTATTTTTACTTCTTGTAAGAACAACAGCTACTTAACCACCATTAGGCCTCTCTCAGACTTAAGGGGAGAATTAAAAAAATCTATTTCATATAGTTAAGTCTGCCCAGGGATCAGGAACTAAAAATAGGGGAGATGAAGATTTTTCTCTATGCAAGTAGAGAATAATAGTTTCAGAATATTTTACCTGAAATGAGGAACTTCTGGGATCTCTCACATGAGCTTTTCTCCCTGTTCCTGGTTACCTGTGAAGAGTACAACCATAAATCTCCTGGTTGACTGCCTCAAAGGGCAGAAGGCCAGTCCTGCAGAGACTCTGAAGTTTCTCACAATACTGTCTTCATTGGAAGACCAGGGTCTCAATACATGGAAAATTTAACAGAAGGAGAAAGTCAGGTCCTAGTCCTCTCCCCTCTTCTCCCCAGTTGTCTTGGCTTCCCTTTGAGGTTCTGCTGGAGGAAATTCTGTACCTTCATACTACAGCGACCATTTCATTGCTCAGTTTCTACAGATCAAGTGAGGAGATTTCCCAAGTGACCCTCCTGAAGGCTAAGAAGAGAGACTCCGACTGCCCCCGGGAATGGTGAACTGCAGTTTGTTGCTGGCTAGCAACACCTCTGATTCCGTTTGTATGACAACTCAACTTACTTATTAAAATGGACATTACTGTTCCACTATTAGAAATTCCATTTCTTATATGTTCTAAGCTGTACAACTGTCAGATTTTTATGGTTTAGACTGTAAATGTGTTTTTCTCTGGCTAATTATTGGTATTATTTTTTTAATTTTGATGTCTTAAAGGCCAATGTACTGTATCATAATAATATGAAGGACATATTTAACAGGCGTGGGAAACACTGTATACAAATGTATATTTCTAAAAGCTATTTTTATGATTAGCATGTTTTACCATTTTACCATGTTTAGAGTCAGGTGATGATATTGCACTTCTTTGTTTACAGCTTAATTCAAACAAGATCACAATTAAATACGTTGTATGGTATTTTCCATTATTTTATTTATTATATTTGTCATTGGAAATAATTCTGTTTACTAGTAGGGATAGCTGCTAAAAAGTGCAAATGCAGAAAGAAGAGAGCAATCCTTTACAGACTGTAAATTGGATCCTCCTGTAAATCCCTTCCTTCAGGTAAGCACTGGCTGTGATGCCATTCCCTAGACAGTTGTTACAGCTGTTCTTCCTGCAAGTCTCCAAAGGCAACTCCTTGTTACCGTATGGAAAGTTTACGTGACAGTCTCCTGTCTCGCCAGGTAAATTATTTATAGACTGCCAGTATCTTGACAAGCTGAGTTAGCCTACTGATTACTTTTTGGTTTATTTTCTGGCAGTAGTCTTTCCACTCCTGAACCCCTAAAGCCCTCCTAAACACCTCCAGTTGGAATAATTACTTATTACAAATGTTGTAGGGGGAATCTCAGTATAGAAGTTGTTAATAAATCCTATTTCCTTTCAATCAGAATGGATGCATTTTTTCTCTTGTGTTACTGAGATATTAAGGGTATCAAAGCATGTATGATATGGGTGCAAGGTCTTCTCTAATGGAAGTACCAATTTGTTCATCCCAAAGCTAGACCTCCTTAGTGCTGCAGGTGACATGAAACATGGAATAGATATTTATCTACATCTTCATTTGGGATAGATTCCCATAGAAAGAGACTTGTTTTTAAAATTATTGCAGGGTGGGGGGGTGAGGGGAATATTCAACAGCTACAGCCTTCCAAAAGGGACAGACATTAAAATTACCATCTCTCCCTTTTGGAGAGACATTAGAGACTACTTAAGGAAGTACCTTACACAGTCTAATGGAGCTCAGACCCAGTTGTGTGCCAGTCTGCAGCACAGAGCCCTGACATCCACTGATACTCATGGCCAGGGGTATTTGGTATCACCCAGCAGCACAAAGATGAACCCTTGCCTTGCCCTTTCAATCACTCTCTGTAGACTGAAAGCAAGAGAAAACTAAAGGTACCAGAAAGGCTCTTTAATAGACTGAACTTTCAATTTCTATAAAAACCAGCAGTTTCTGAGATTATCAGTTACCTCAACCAGTAGGGGTATCAGGAGGTGGGAGCTCAAGGTCTCCAGTTAGGTTTTCAGCATGGGGACTGCCATCAAAGGACTGATATTCTTTAAACATCTGAAAGAAGAGCATACATTTGAATTTAATTATCGATTACTGAGAGGGAATTTACTTCCCTGGGAGACTTTGTGACGTAGCACTCAGATTTGTGTATCTTGTATTTAGCTTGTCGATTGTCTGTGGAGTTACACGGTTTACCTAAGTGCTATAATCAGTACCTAGCTACTTAATTAAGGAAAGAATAGTCTAAATAGTTACGCCTGAGCATAAAGAATCACAGCTTCAGAGTCCACCTAGGCTAACTGTCCCAGAAAAGTGCAGCAAAATGTAATTACTTCTAAGTGAAATGTTAGGTCAAATCAAACGGTGAAATGTTTCTTCACTTTCTATCTATCAGTATAGACAGAAATCTAGTATCATAGGTTGTGTTCTATTTTAACTGTAAAAATGCAAAAAGAATTGCCATTTGGGGATCTCTGTCATTGGCTGCCTGTTAAAAAAAGAGAACTCCAAACCTTAGCAGCTCAACGGGCATTTTGCCCCTTTCACCCCCGTAAGCAGATGCAGAGTAATGCCACCCAAGGAGCTCCGTGCTGATGTTACTGCATGAGAAACAGCCAGGTGTGGCATCTCTTCACCACCTTCTCCCAGCCTGAATCAGTTACTAACCACAGAAAGCTGTTAGATTTTACAGATCCTTTCCAGTCGTTACCTGTAGCTTCTATGTTCACAGGAATTACTGCACCATAATGATGTCGACACCGCTTCATGTCACAGTTTAACTCCCAAATACATTTTGAACACAAAAAGTCACCTCTGATAGCAGCATAAGGCGCTAGTTCATCTGCCAGCCAGAAGCTTGTTGTGCAGTGCAGTTGATTACTGGCAAGGTTTCTTCATTTTTTTAATCCCTGCCAAGGATGCTGGTAGCTTCAGCAGAGCTTGATATTTCTCTACTTTCCATGTACGTGGCATGCTTGGTCTTGTTTGCCATCACTACCTAGACTTGTTCCACATGGGTTTTGTCAGTTAAGGGGTTTCTTAAAGTTGCTGATCCCTTGCAGTGTGGAAGGATAGGGAATACAAAGGATCTCGTGTCGTTCAGTTTGGATCATCAGCATTCTTATAAAGTCCTCTCTGGACAATCCAGAATCAAACCAGTTCATTTTCTACACAGAACCTGTATGCTCTGTGTGTTTCAGATAGATGTTTCAAACCTGTGCAGCTGCATGAGTGGAAGATACTTACTAAAAAGCTTTAAAGTTTGGATCAAGAAGAACTATTTTTACTTTTGTAAACTCTTGTATTATGTATTGTTGCAGTTCTTTTTAGTTTTATCTGTAGATCCATTTTTAGTTCTGAAAATTCATTGTACTTAGGCTGTGTAGATAGCTACAACCTTACAAGCAGTCATATTTTTAATAGGTGCCACTGCAAGTTCAAATGAAAACATTCAGGGTTTGCCCCTGTAGAGCAGATGAATGGTTCATTACAGTTTTCTTTAAAATGTTGTAACATAATTTTTACATGTCTGTAAATAAATATTTTCTCTTATTTAAGCACTAATTCAGTTTTGTAATTTCTTTTCTCTTAGAGCAACTTTCCAGGAAAAACCTGCTATTAAAAACTCTGTAATGTAACTGTGCTTCACAAACTTTCCCAGCAGAACTAGGTGTCCATAAGTATGATGGAGAATAATGAGGGAAATGCTGCTATCATATCAACAGGTCGGGAAAGTTAAGGACCAGTCTTGTGTTAAAAAATGACTGAGAAGAAATGTGACAATTCTTCAGTGGGGGGAAGAGGGAAAGAGAGGCCCAGTGGTGACAGTTCACTGAATTTGAGGAATGCATTTTCTTAACCTTGGAAGCTTTGTGTATCACTAAAGTAGCATGAATATAACTTACAAAAACTGTGTTAGTAACAATTACAGTTTTCTGCCCAGTATTCAAACACATTTCTTATTCATAGTTTATTACTCCATTCACAAGGTGTGTCTGTATAAATGACTAAGGAAAATTGGTCCACAAATTCTACAAGATGTTTTTTAGTTATATTGGGATTGTTGGGAAGCAAGACTATTTTGATATGTGTGTGATTTATAAATGGCATTTGATTTTCTACATTTTTAAATATCTTGTTCTTATTGTTACAGCTATGCCAGATTGTGCACAGATTTGTGAACTTTCTAAACAACTTACTTTCATTGTGCATGATACAGGCAAATTCCTCATTCGGGAAGAACTCTGCTGCAGATTAAACAGTAGCTGATCAAAACGATTTCTAATTCCTTTTTAGTAGAGGAGGTAGTCTGACAACTTCAAAAGTGTCCAGTTTCCATGTCCAGAAGAATCCTCAAAGGTCTAGAAAATTTAAATAAAGAATATATCTGATTGAGAGGAAAAAGGATAATAAGGTAAAATAATTTCATTTTCTGTACTTGTCTGTCAAGATCTTAGGTAATAAACATAATGAAAAAACTCACCTCAGTGATTTTAAAATCTGTGTTGGATGATAACTGGGCACAAGAGTGATCACTGCTGAAATTAATGCCAGGAACAAGCAGGGAGAGCATCCTGCAGTATTAGATAGAAAAAACATCAAAAAACCTAACGTTTTATGGGCAAAGGAGTAATATATTAGCAGTATTTTTGGAACAGAAAAGTACTGAACCCTTTGTACGATTAGTAATGAACTAGAGAAAATATAATTTATGCAATTAAGTGGTAGTCAGGATTATATTCTAGGAATTGTTTATTTGTTCCAATGCTTTGCCCCCATTAGGGACAAAGACAAATACTTCTTAGTTTTGAACATGTTGGCAAAACCATTATAAAAGTAATGCAGAATCATTGGAAGAGTGGGGGAGTTTTCCACATAAGTAATGGAATCCTGTCTCTTTGCCTTCACAATGCAAAAGGATGGCTCCAAAGCAAAGCACTGGAAAGATTCTCTTCTCTCAAGATTCTGTAATGTAAGTAAAAGCAGCACAACTTGGCAAGTCGGTGCTGCGGCTCTGAGCATTTCTCACCAGAGAAATGTTCAGGCTGTGAGGGTGAGAAGGAAAGTAAGGGCACCCATGTACAGCGTTTGCAGCCCTGCTCCAGTGATCTGTGCCCCCACAATCACCAGCTCAGGAAAACTGCTAAGAAAACCCTTGGAGAAACTGCTTGGAGTGCTATAGAAACAGTTACTGGGTTTATGATGGTGCGATTTAAGACTCGCTGGAGACAAAAAGAGCTTGATGCTTTCCACTGATATGTATTTTGGGGTTGCTGTAAGTATTTATTTGGTTGACAACTCAAAGAAAGGTTGCTGTTCCACACTTGTGTGAGCAGAATTAATCCACGCTTATCACGTAGTAGTTTTAACAGAAAACCTAATTCCCACATCATCCATCCCGTATAAATCCAACTAACCAAGCAAAAAATGTTTCTAAAGGTTACATTTTAAATTTTCTTATACTATCCTGGCTACATCTGTTTAACAGCCTAAGGTAATGGAGAAGAAGCTCTGCATGACCACTCTGTGGTGCATTAATATATGTGAATATATCTATGATGTATAGCTGTGCATATATGGGGGGAAAAAATACATTCTTCCTCTGCTTTGTGCTTTAGATAATTAGAAATGTTTCTCCTCAACTGCAGACAACTAATGTTGTGGAAAATAAGATCTGAACTCATCCCTGGGGTAACTCTGCTGATAGCAGTCATTAAATGAGCACCTTCGCTGTCTACGCCAACGGGATTCTTACACAGACACAGCGGTTGGTGCTCACCCTGTGAGGAGTCACAGCAACATTTAGCATGGTATTTAAAGGGAAAGAAGTGGTAACTCATACTGCTGTTGCTGGTATTGCTACTGCAGCAGGAGCGAGGTGGACCGTGGTGGAGGAGCAGAGGGTATCAGACTGCAACATGAATGGGGCAGGGAAGCCTGAATGAGGGTTGCAAGAGGGGATGTGCTGTGCTTGCGTTCATTTTACTTTTGAAGAAAACTCACCCACGTATTTATTTGTTTTCACATCCCTACCTGTAATGCCATGGTTCTGATGTCTAAGCCTCCAAATTTCCAGGTGATTTTGGCTGAACTTCCTGGGCGTTCAACACTTGGCAATCACCTGAAAAATTAAGCCAGCGTTCAGCATTTTGGCCTCGTTTAACCCACGGGGTGGGGGAGGGTGTGAACAAATGTCTGTTTCCTTGAGTGGCTACATTAACTGTACCTCTGTTAACTGTGCATCTCTGCTTCCGTTGATGGGAAAGCTGCAGATGAGACAGCTACACTTCTGACACGATCTGAAGGCCAGACTCCAAGAAACTGCACGCTGGTCCTGTGAGGAGAAGGTAACCATGGCAAGATGGCAACTGGGCACTACCACTAGAAACATTAACCCAGAGAGCAGCTCGTGCTCAAACCACTTCTACGAGTGGCTGACGGTTTGCCAGCAGCAACTGGGCTGTTTACCTTATACTTGCCTTCCTCCACAGGTAAGTTTTTTGTATGTTATGCTGGTTTTTATTATGAAAACAGGTCAAACAGCTCTCAGGTGAGTCAAATCAGAAAGGAATTTGTCTCAATGTCCTATAAATTCATTTCACCTTTAGTTATTTAAATCAGTCCCATGCAGGGTAAGTAATGTTCCCTATCTTTGACTAATAGGGGAAGACCAGAAACATTTCAGAATACTTGTGAGCTTTTCAAGCATGTTTTCTTAATCTCATCCCTTTTTTTTTACTCTCCTGTGTTAAACTGGAATTATGAAAAAGAAAACCTTTATAAAATACAACAGTCAGAAACTATTTGCAAAGAAGAGAACTTTAAATTCATGAACACAAATAAGAAACACATTCAGGAGAAAAGTGTCTCTTTAGACTGACAAGTAGAATTGATAAAAATAGGAAAGCTTTCAGGTGTATAAGAATATCTGTTTTGTGGGTTTGGGTTTTTCCTAATTTACCCTTAAACCATCTGTACATGGCTTGATCACCTTGTCTACAAAAACACTGCTGTTAGAAACAGCAAATCAAAACGCAGCGGGTTTGTTCGTCTCAGCAGTGGAACTATGTCACACCTCCTATCTCTACTCAGCAAGAATTCTGATTTATCTGATTGTTACACAAATCATTGTTCATAAAACATGAAAATCAGTGTCTGAAGTGATGAAATTGGGTTGGGTTTTTTGGTGGGGTTTTTTTGTTGGGTTTTTTTTAATTGTTTGTTGATTTGGTTTGGGGTTTTTTTGTGCCAACACAAGTCTTTTATGTTCTGGTCCCCATCACTACGTAACACAGGAGGACAAAGTTTTATTCAATGTGTGATACCAAGAAAATAAATGCCTAGACAGTTCTTTCCTTAGCTCTCTACAGAGCAACTTTCCGTGGTGTATGTCGAGAGGTGGACCGTGTATGTGATGACATTTTACATGACTTGTAATCAGTGTATGAAATGCAGGTTTACAAATCTATTTATTGAGCACTATTATTTAAGGTAACACGCTTCAGAGAGCAAGTGTATTCTCAGGTCACGTCTCAGGAACATGGAAGTGTTATTTGACAGCAAGCTGTATAAAATCAATTGTGCTGATTTCAAGGATGAGTGACCTTTTCAGATTTGGATACTTCTCCATTTCTGTCAGAATCATTTGTAGGGGACTTGCATGTTCTGAGTGGTTTTTATGGTAGGCCAACAAGGTGGAAAAACAGCAATCCAGGAGTGCTGCCAGCTTAAATGTGGCTCATTCTGAACAATTTGTTCCACCCTGGTTTTGGAGGACCCAAGACATGTCACGAGATAAAATGATAGCATCAGACAGTCAATAATGGCAGTAAGAAAAATGGAATTGTATGTGGGCAGCCACACAGATAAAAGCCATTGCTGACTGCTCCATCAGATGCGGGCTTAAAGACCAAGAGAAACTCTGTGATACCCCGTGCAGTGCAGAGCTGCAAACAGAGCACATCTGCTGTCTACTTAAGGGAACAAAGAACCCGAGCAGATGTTAAATTTCCAGCAGCTTCCTCAGATAGCACGCTTTTCCAAGGTGTCTTTTTATAGGGGACAAACCCGAGCTTTTTACCCATCACCTTCAGCCCCCTTTTGCACGTGGTTTGCCTCATCTGTTAAACTACAAGGTTTTTCGGATAAAAGAAAGCAGCAAATGGTTCCCTCCTAGGAATGAAGAGCATGAGTGAGTGGGTATGATCACACACACACAGGCACGACCCACAGAAAAGAAATGGAGAAGATCCCATCTACATTGCCCAGGGCAAACCCCTTGAGGAGTGAGAGCCTTCACTTTTTTTCAGTGAAGTTGCAAGAGACTGAGTTTAGAGGACTAAAACTCTCCCAGATCTTATGAACTTCTCTTTAAAAACATCTTTATAGATTGTTTTTCATCTGCAGACCTCAAACAGCCACAGAAGAAGGTGGCTGAATCCTTGCTTGGTTATAGACAGGGAACATGGGGCATGGAGAAGCCGTTTATCCTGCTCACAGGCTCTTCCTGTTGGTAACAGCAAGAATCTCAGAAGAGTACAGTTATCCTGGCCTGGTGAAATCACTACAGATTGAAAGACTCTTTGGTGTTACAGCAGGTCATAGCTTTCTGTTTCCTTACAGGCAGAGTTCTAAAACTAAGTATTTCATATCATGCTGGGTATAAAGTTTTACTGCTGTGAACAGTCAGCAGAGTAATGGAGTTTAAGTCATAAGTGACATTTAACTTTCCAGTAATATGTCCCCGTAGGGGTGGTTCTAAGCTGACAGTGTTAACCAGGTTTTGGAGCAAAGAGTGTGCAAAAGCAAAACTCTTTAATGTCTTCACGCTAAGGTGCTGTTGTGTATTTCCTTCAGCAGAGATAATGAGATTTTACTGGTCTCCACAGCAATGCAGGTGAGAATTTAGAAAGCCGTGAAGGTGTCCAGCAGCAAATGTAGAAATGCATAACATTGAGAATGCATCTCACCTAGGCTTGGCCTTCAGGAGTGCTGAGAAAATTCAGCATTTGCCATTGAAAAGAACAGGGTTTAGTTACCACTGTAACTGAGCAAGGATCAGGCTACTGTGCCACGTGGCCTCTCTGAAAAAAATCCCTCTACTTTCCTATTCATATCTGACCTCCAAATCACACCGGGCCAGAAATTTGCCAAATAGATTTCAGCCTAAAGTCTTGATGATTTTTTTTTAATTATTATTTTTTATCAACAATTTTCTTTGTGGCTTTGCGTATTTTGAGACCAAAAGGAAGTATTATGATAATCTGGTCAGCAGTATAACCTAGAACACCTCCTACTAATTCCTGCAATGCAAAAATTAATCTACTCTGTTCTTATCTAACATTAAGATCCTTTATAATACGAGAAGTATCTTTTAGGTCCTGTATCATCAGACTCTACCCTCCATAGCCTTTGTTTCTGATGAATGTCTCAGACAAAGGCTTTAGTTTGGAGTTAATATGGATCCTTTCAGGCACAGGGAGCAGCAGCAGTCCCGTCCAAGAAGGCTCCTGTTAGCACGTGTGCTGCCAGCTGCCATTGGCCCTCCAAGTTTACCTGTGATGTTTGGATAGGGTAACTGGAGGAAGATGCCAGTAAAAAGGGCTGAGGACCGCATGGGAAAGCTTTGACTGAGGGAGTGCATTTCCAAGCTGCAACCTGCAGCTGTATAATTCACATTCATGTCAGCAGCAGTTTCCAAAGATCTGCTCATATAACTGAGAATCCTTAAAGGCATAGAAAACCAGAAAAAGCAGGTTGGAGAAAGGCTGTGAAAATGTAAGTTGGCATTAATAAAACTCAGTTACAGGTGAGTCCTATAATAGTTAGCTAAAGCAGGAACTGAAACCCTGATCTAGTGTTATCCACAGAAAAAAGCAGCAGCTATAGCATGTGTTAAATTATCCTTTTATCACCAATGAAAGAACGCCAGACTCTGGCACCTGTTCCTGCTATGAGATGGGCTATACTTTAATCACACCTAGCCTCAATGATTGCCACAGTGCTAGCTGCAGCAGGGTATCTCAAAACACACCCCAGCCTGTGTGAGCTTTGTACTGCTGGGCTCCCAATTAAAAGAAAATTACTGAAGGCCCATTTTCTCAGCTTAGCACTGTAGGAGCTTGAAAAATAAGAACGATTTCGCACCATGAACTGTGAAATTAACATAAAAGAGGTGTAGGCTTCTTTTTTTCCCTTTGAATTACAGTTTCACCTCTGTTTTAGCATTAGAGATGCTTTGCTCAGTAAAGCCACACCGAAGTCAGTGCTGCCCACCTCAGACAAATCTCATGTCTGAGGCAGCTTTAGGCTACTCTTTAAAAAAACAAGAAAGAAAACTTTTCTCTCAGACACCTATTTACTTGCTAAAAGGAGTTCAATCTCCTTCTCCATCTAATAAACAAAAGTTATCTGATGCAATTATCATGATTGCCTTAATATTGACTCTGGTACCTGTGAGGCCTTTCTGGATTTCTGGGGACTGAGTGTTGTTTATGAACAGCTTGATTTTTCAATACACAATTTCATTTTCTCTCACTCTTTTTAATTCTACTTGAAGTTTATACGTTTTCCATTACTGTAAAATTGACAGCCTTTGAATGCAGCAAATGAAGAGACACTGTTAAATGGCTTTTATAACCATCACCTTATGCAGAAAGAAATCACTAAAAGATCTGCTGATTTTATAACTGGGAAAGCAGAATAATTCTTCCTTTCCAATATAATTTGTACCTAAGAAAAGACCTATAGCAAGTGGAAGGTCAATAGCCTGCCTTTGAGAATTACAATCTGTTTAGACCAAAGTAAAACTATTTGAAAGGAAGTATTAAACAGTAAGAAGTAGTTCTGCGTGGTAATTTTCTAAAGTATCTGGGTTTCTCTTTCCAGTTTCTGTCACTTCTTCTATCTGCAGTATCCTTTCCACATCACCTCTAGTTCACAAGTCTGCAGGAGTCGTTGATTTATGAGATTTATAGCAAAAAGCACAGGCAGAATACTACTATTTCCAACCCCACCCCCGCTGCACTGAAGGTTTGGGATGAGCATTACCTGATACCCCTGTTTCAGAAGAGCCTCTATGATTTATAGTTACTTGTGCTCCCTACTGGGTCCCCTCAGTGGTAGATGCTGGGCGTATGAAATGATGTGCCAGCATCACCACTGTGCTCTGCACATCTGGGGGACAGGCTGAGGAGACACTGGAGCTCTGAATGTATAGTGATTTTATGTCTGGACTTGAGCCCAGATTACAAACTTTGGAAGTGTCCGTTTTGAGTCCCTGGCCTGACTGATAAATGCACGTGCAATTTGGCGGCACTGAAGAAAACTCTGGCTCTTCAGCTTTTAATAACACCACAAGGAAGCAAGGAAAATATAAACAGGTTTTCCTAAGCATTTCTGCTTGCTGTTATTGAACTAAGTAAAGAATTGCTCTTTGCACGGCTTCCTAGGTACCAATTCCACAAAGAAGGGTGAAATGAGTTTCTTGAGTATCTCGTCGCGTGAAGTCAAAGCTATGGTTCTTGGCAAAACAGTGCACTGCAGTGCTGCTTTCTGCAGTTCATCTTCTCCTTCAGTGTATAAATCTGAATTAAACCTAGAAATATTTGGAAATCTCTGAAGTCAGTGAAATTTCCATTAGCTTGCGTATTTTTTGCAAAAGCCGTTGTGAACCCACACAACTGGGTTCAAACAGCACGGTGTTAGTGCCTTGTGATTCCCATTCCCACACAGTGCCTCTGCCCACCTTCTTTTTGAGCTGGGCTCAGGTGATATGCTGCCTAACCAAGGCTGTGTCTGCAGGTGAACTGGAGCTGATAGTTGGGGAAAGCAAGAAAACACGAGTCGAGTCTGTGTCTTCTCCCTGTGCTGGCTAGAGAGAAACACCATCAGAATATTTATGTAAAAACATGGTGTGGAAAACCTTGCCGTATGGATTTTAATGAAGCAGATTATTTTTTTGCCCTTCTGTGGTACTTTACTGCTGTTTCTACAGCACTTAGTGGTAAATTGAAATGACACAAATCACAACCAGGGTGTTTTGTCCTGCCTTGTTCTCTGCGTATGTGTGAATATGTATTCTAGTGCTTCAGGTCTCAGCATGTAAAATCTACAAAATGACCTTGCCCAATTTCTTTAACAGAGGAAAAAAAAAGGGAAGGAAAAAAAATCAAACGTGGTTAAGACATAATTCACACCACAGTAAAAGGAAGGCCAATCATGCTGGTAGTGATATTTTTAAAGTTTATGATTTCCAGCTTTTATGAAATAGAAAAATTTCTGTTAGGCCAAGAACTGCAAGTGAATTTCAGTGGGTTCGTGTGATTTCAAGAGTGAGAAAGCTGATTAGACTATGTCAGTTTTGCCAAACAGTAGAGAGGGAAGGTTTGGTGGCTGCTTTTCTTTTTTGGATCCTGATCAAATTTCTGCAGCTTTACAACTGTACTGAATGCAGTTTGAAAATACAGAATGGGCTGGATTTCTTAAGGGCTGCTTTGCCAGACCATGCAAACCTGGATTATTTCTGTATCACTCTGTGCATGACAACATCTGGAAAGTGGAGACAGTTCTCTCAGGTGAGAGACATCTGCAGCTCCTTTCTTCTTCAGAGCTTGAGATTGTTGATATGGAGGGTTTAATGAAGTTTCGCAGCAGTATCCTGGCCAGTGAACACCATGGCAGCTGCAGTACCTAAAATGTTACAGGACTGCTTTTTAGTAAGTTGTAGAGTTCACTCGTGAACAAGTCTTCAGACACGCAGACCAACTAACTCCCTGCAGAAGCTGCTTTGCTCCTGTACTTAATACAGGTCCTTAGAGTTTAGTGGCCTTGCTTCAATTCTCAGGAGAACAGGAACACCTTTTATCACTTATTAGGTATTCCTCAGAGACCGTATGTGAGAGGTGTTTCTCAGATGAAAACAATAATAAATAATAAGGGGACTTCTCAGTCAGGTGGCCAAGTGAGCCAATTGATCTTGAGTTGCCAGTCAAATGGAATCACAGAATCCCAGGTTGGCAGGGACCTCAAGGATCATCTGGTCTGACCTTTCCTGGTAAAAGCCCAGTCTAGACAAGCACCCTGGCCAGCTGAATCGTAAAAGCGTCCCGTGTTGGGGAATCACCACTTCCCTGGGGAGAGGATTCCAATGGCTGATTGTTCCTGTTGTGAAAAAGTGCCCTTTTATGGCCAATCAGAATCTCCTCCGAAGAAACTTGTACCCACTACTCCTCACCTTTTCCATGTGACTTTGTGTAAAAAAGCTAATGAGCTGGTGTCCAGCTGTGGGAGTGCATCGAGGATCTCTGAAATCCAGCAGAGCAGAAGAGATTTTCCTCTCTGCTTTGGGGTCAATCATACCTCACAATGAAAGTTTCTCATTTTTAATGAGACTGGAGAAACTAATCTCTGTGTATGTGCTGCTGTGAAATAGTTTCTCTTCTCCAAGAGGAATACACCTGACACTGTCTCAAGCAGCAGAACAGACACAACCTCACATGATCCACTCAGTCTCTGCATGAACCTCTCTCTGTCTCCCACTGGACACAATTCAGCATTTCAAGATGCTTCAGGGTAAACTGTTCTGGAATAAAATCCTTACAGAGACAGTGTGTCTGGAGTCTCACCTGCCAATAGCTGTTTTGTGCTTTGAAACATAGGCCTAATTTCTCTGCTGTAACTCTCTGACCCTTCAGAGAAACCCTCCTAAGCTTCCCCATAATGTAAGTTATTGAAGTTAATAATTATTACACGATAACGTAAGTTACTGAGGGTAGTAAGTGAAGTTACTGAAGTCTTTCATTATTTTCTCCCATACAGACTAAATACCTTGGGCATTATCAGTCTTTTCTGGCACAAAATGAAGATTAGCAGCATATGCCCATTCACTGAGATGAATTCTTCCAGTCTATTTTAAATGTTAGAGGTATATGTAACACTGAAAACATAAGAAATCATGCTGCTAGTCTCCTTCTTGGCCAGTATGAGGCCTTGATAGAGACTCTTTAGTTTTATGGAGCTTCAGGAGTGATTCAAAACCTCAGTGAGCAAAGCCTATGTTTCTTCTCTAACAGGTGTCTACAGATCATGAGTGGGGACTGGAACCAGACCATCCCCAACAGATGCAGGCTGACTGGGAACCACTGTGGACTCAAGATGTACGTTGAGTTACATCATCTGAAGTTACAGCCCATAATATTTAAATTGTATGCAAGCAAATGACCTGTGGTTTGGATTTTTGCACAATGACGTATGAATTGCTTCACCATGAACCCAAGGTCCTGATTCATAAAGCACTTTTCTCAAGTGGCACTAGCTTGAGCATTCAGCTACAAAGAGGCACAGGGACACAGGTTTATTGAACAGTGTACTTCACAGGGGAAAAAACCTCTCTAGTATAATTCCTCTGTCTCTAAATCCTCCACAGTCTTAACTGTGTCTGAGAGATTTAAAACAGGATTATATCAGGCTTTAAGCAGCAGGGCTTCCAATTAGTTTTTAAGGCCAATACTCATATTTTTACTGTACCAGGAGAAGCAGCAAAATTTATGGATCATTAGGCCAGTAAAGCTGAGAGGAAAGTAGTTGCAGTTACTTCAGATGAGAAATGAATGCACCTATTTTCCTCAGATTTTTATGTTCTGAATTTATACTGTATGTCACTACCTCCATCATTCTCAAAGTTTTTTAGCTTTTTATAATTTTATCTTTTTCCAGTGTTAAATCTCTAGCACTGCTTGAAGAACTAGAGAGATTACAAGAGAATGAATGAGTAAATGGTTATCACGTTACCTGTCGGGATTCTCCTATCTGGGGATTTATTGGAGGGTCTCTGAAAGCTGCTATTACCTTTCACAGAAAATGATGATAAAACATGCTCTGAAAACGTCTCTATCACCATAAAGTAAACCCATTTTCCTCAGCATAACACCAGCTGTGACAGAAAACATTACACTAGCTTAATTTAAAATTGATTAGGACCATTGATTAGTCAAATAAAGATTCCTAATTATACCTTATTCTGCTTAACACTCTAAAATTATACGTATGCTGTACAAAATGCCCCTGGGCTGCTGTAGCCCAGAGCAGTGGCCCATGACCACAACACTTGCTTCTCCAGGACCCAGCTCTGAGCTCAGCACCATGATCCCGAGGAGTGCCTGTGGCATCAAGGGTATCAAGCTGACTACCCATGCCAAGAGTTCTGTGAAGCTGAGGCCCTGCTCAGTACCCCTCCAGACTGCTACTTTTCAAATGGCTGCTTTATGGAATGTCTTGCAAGCAGCAAGAGACCCAGAAAGACATTTTCTAATGAAGGTCATGTACACTCACAAACCTCCATGAGTACAGCAGGCTGAGGCAGTTACTTAAGATTTCAAATGCTGTGATTTGACATTCCCAAATTTTGCATTTTTCTTCTTTAGAACATCAAAATCACATCACTCTTTTTTTCTTTCCTCAGTCTTACCTTCAAAAGAATTCAACTTTATTTAACTGTCTCTCTGTTTTACAGTCAGTCTGAACCCTTTGGATTTGAAACCTGCTACCTCTTTCTTTTATCTCAGCAAGTATTGTCACCAGTGTAGTAAGGGAATTTTACTTTCACCTCCTGGACACCAATATGAATAATATGAGACACCCCAGACACAGCGCTGACAACAGAAATCTCTGGCAATTATTCCAATTACTGAAGAGAACCAAAAAAACCCCAGCACGTCACTGTGATTATCTATAATTTTGTTGAAATTATAAGCATGCCAACGACACTTTCCACATAGTGTGCGGGTGTCTCATAATTCAGAAGAATTTATTCTCAGAGACCTGCCTCATGGTTTGCCAGGACTGCTCACATTTCCACACAAAAGATTCAAGTGTTTAATTTTAAAATGTTCTCTCTATGTGAACACAGCACGTTGCCATTTTCATTTGAGTGCTTTCCCAGTCATAAAAAGACCACTCTGCAGATAGCTTCCAGGCAAGTGGCAGTAAGTTTACGAGTAACTGGCTCATCTCTAAGTAATCTGACTCATGGAATCATAATTTCTCTAGGAAATGCCCTCTGAAAAGTGCAAATTAAATCAGGTTACAACATACATGCTTCAGTTTACCTACATGACCCCACTCACAGTGATACTTCTTACTTTCACTGAACAGTTTCCTAAGTAAAGTTTAAAATACCAGAGTCCCCTATGAAGCACATCCACTCCTAAGTTCTTCTGAACCTTTTGTATCCTATTTTCCCTCGAGTGACTATAGATCCTATTCACAGAGGAGAAACAAGTTAGCCTCCTGATAAACTAAACTATGCTGAGCACTGGGGAAATGGTGACAGCCAACTGTCCTTCTTTACTGCCCGCTCGTCACCTCTGCTCTCCCTGAGAATAGGCAAAGCTTTCCTGCATTCAGAGTAGAAATTATCTAGGTTGACTGGACATACGCCTGCTAATCTAGTCCTCTAGCTTGGCATGAAAAAGGGATCTTTTCTCAAAGCATATAAGCCACTGCAAAGTTATGTCCACAGGCCTCCTACAGCCAATTCACACAAATAGGCTCATTCAGATAGAATCACAGAATAGTTTCAGCTGGCAGAGACCTTCAAGATCATCAAGTCCAACCTTATTCCCAGCCCTATCAAAACCACTAAATCACACATCCCTAAGCACAACATCTACCCAGCTCTTAAACCCTTCCAGGGATGGTGACTCCACCACCTCTGTGGGCAGATGATTCACCCAAAAGACACTTCCAGGAAACATTTTTCTCAGTCTAGTAAAACATCTGTCTAAATGAAGATTTTTTAGACTTCACTAGCAACTTCTAGTTGGCTGAAAGCAGGTGAGACAACTTCTATCCTTGAGGGGTATCTTCTCATCAATAAAGTGAGCAGAGCAGTGCCCTGTTCAACACAACACTGGAGATGCACTTTCCCCTGCCTTGTGTCAGAGCTATTCTCTGTTATACAAAAGGCCCCATTAACGCAGTAAGTTGAATGTGCATCTCCTAGACCCACACCAAGTGCTACAGCCACTGGACCACTAACTATCTGGGGACAATGTCATATTTGGGGTTTCATTTTTTCAGGCTTGTTCCTTTGAAAAATCTGAGCCTACAAATAGATACTTTCTGACAATCATCAAAGGTAAGAAAAAAAAAATAAAACTCCAATTGTCTTTGTTGCTTTTTACTAACACCATCTTCCATTTTGAGCTGGATGTTCCTCACCACTTGCCATTCCAGTCTCATGGAAGACCTGTCCATCTATAAGGTGCTTCTTTATACTTCACTGTCTTCCCTCTAGATTATGCATAATGTTCTTACAATTAGCACAGGGTCCAGATGACTGCTGAGCACCTCATGTTGCATTTTTTCTTTCAAGTGATTTTTCTTTCCCCCCGTCTCTGTAGGCAGCCTTCATAATCCAGGGAATGCCTTTGCATATTTTATTTCTCAGAGATAAGTTGACCATTAAGCACCTTTTTCCTCCTTCAAAAGCCATTAGAATCTTTAGCTGCCCTATTTCTAAGGAGCATGGGCTACTGCTGCAATGCACTTATCTACAGATTGCTGTGAGCACACCTCTTTCATTTGACAAAGGTATTTTAGTTCTCCAACGTAACTCAGCAGCTCAAGCAAGAAGTGATTAGACATGAAAAGAATAAGCAAAAAACCCCCATGTATTGATGTCTTAAATCTTTTCAAACTACAGTTCCAGAAGGCTGGTGATAAATGTCAGTTTTCAAACCATAATAAAATGAACATGAATTTCACTTCATAGTAGGTGAACGTTCTTCCTGCTGATTTCACAGCAAGAAAACTGGAAGGGGAAATTACTTAGAGACTGTTTCAAGTACAGCAAGAAACAAGCACATTCATATTTATAGACATAACATTGTTACTAAGAACAAGAGGGTCAGTTCTCACCTCCTGATGACAAATGTACTTTATCACAATGCTTATGACCACTAGAGAATATTTATTAAATCATGTTTTATTCCCCTAATTACGTCCCTAAGGCAGACGTTTATCGAAACAGAAGAAAAGGAGAAAACATTTCTTCCTGCATTTATGGCCTGGCAGTTGACACTTTGATTTCTGCAGAATGCTGTCAATATTGCACAGTGCAACAGGGCTCATCAGGACAAAGAACACAAGATGAACTGATGGAGGGTGG
Organism: Actenoides hombroni; assembly: GCA_024336885.1. NCBI lineage: Eukaryota > Metazoa > Chordata > Aves > Coraciiformes > Alcedinidae > Actenoides > Actenoides hombroni. Next base: position 3,547,151 of record WUAM01000305.1, read on the forward strand.
CAAACTGTTGGAAATGTTATCTGAATGCTGCCAAAACCCATTTGCCAAGTTGACCGAAGCTGTGGGGCTGTCTGCTGGTTTGCACAAAACCTTCTGCACTAAAAAATTCTGTTCTCTAGATAAAAGCACTTACATGGCCTTTGATGTAATTAATAAAAGGAAAGTAATGGTGTGTTGCCTAACTGTGAATGAGGGAATGTAGCTGTTAAATTAACAAGTGTTCACAGCCACACTGCACTTTCTCTGGGAAAATATCACAGGGGTTCCTCTATTCAGTGATGTGGTTGCAATCTAAGCTCTGAGGATCTGCATCTGTAACGTACAGAACATTTTCTGTGCTCATTGGGAAAAGCTGAAGGAGATTTGGCTTTACTGAAGGAATACAGTCCACACCATGATTCCCAATAAACCCCGTATCAATAATGTATTTGTGTATATCTGTAGTTCTAAAAGCACAGTCCCAATGGAAGGACACACTCACTGAGGTGCCTTTGCTCTGTTGTACCTTTTATATATCCTGTTATGTTTGACTTTGAAACTTTCCTTCAGTTTTTGCAGTAGTTTCTAATAACTGTGTCCATAAGATTGTTAGAGTTTGGGTCCTCCTGTTTCTTTTTAATGGTTTTCCCTACGTAATAACAAAACAAAAAGCTGTTGCTTGGGGTTTGGGTTTTCATGTTTCTTTTTGCCTAGACTTTCTAGATGATGTTTTTCTCTACACAATACAAGAACAAATTATTTTATGCTTCATTAGTCTGGGCAACAGATTCTTCCAAGATCCAACAGTCAGCACTACTATCAGCAAACTACACTATACTCGACTTCAATCTACCAGAAACTACAGAACAAGTAACTACAGAACACAACTACTCTAATTATGATTATACTGACCAACTTTCTTTTCTGTTCCTATGCCAGCCATAAGCAGACCTTTATTTCTGTGTACGTGTTTGATATTTATAAGCATTTGCCAAATAAGCTGGATACATGATACACTGATTTGTTGGTACCTGTTTGTCCTGCGTGTTTACGATTGAGCACCTAAGCCAGAGTATATTATTTCCACTGCCCACTTTGAGAAATGTTTTAACCTACGAACCAAAAACCAATGCTAGTTCTCACTCTTGAGCACGCAGTACGCTTGCAACTGGAATATATTGTGCATAATAAAAAACCCCTCTCCCTTTTGAATGTCATTACTGTGCTATTTCTCCTAACACCTCTCGTGCTGCCCTGCTCAGTGCAGAATCCTGCCAGTGACTCGGTGTGCACATGACAGAGCTCTTTCCACACACACAGATGAGCTTTTTTAATACTCTTGAAAGAATAAGTCAATTCTTGGCCAAAGGAGCCCTGGAATGCCGAAGAAAATATCAAGCTTCAGGAGAAAAGGAGGCATACAAAAGTGCAGAAGAGTGGATATGAAGTTTTGTTTTTGGTTGTTTTTTTTTAACCAAGGAATAACTGAATTGAAATCCTGGAGAGGAGAGCTAAGGCTGAGCACAGCGGTGCCCAGGGGGCTGAACTTGGCCTGCAAGAACACTGCACGCAGAGGAGGATTAGAAACAAAAGCTGCATGATGCTATTGCAAACTGAGCCCATTAAAAAATACCACAAATACAAACCCTGGCAGTCAATGGGAGGTTTGCCATTTATCGCCAAAGCTGATTACACAGTATCTCTTCTTTATCAAGTCATGTGGCATACTTGTCAGTCATGAATGCCTGGCTAGATGGGAGCCAAGCTTGCTAATGCCAACAAACCCAGATTTTTCATGCACTAAAATGGCAGGATGTAGAAGAGCTCTGAAAGCTAGCAAATAGCATTAGCCAGAGATAATAAATAGAAATTCTCATCTGTGTTCATTACTAACATGGGGAATGGGAACAGTGCTGGCTTTTTCAGAAATGGAGATGGCAAATCCAATTCGGGTGAAGCAAATTACTTCAAAATGCAAAAATCTCCTGCTAGATTCCAGAGTATTTGTAATATCGGGAGAAGAAAAGTGACAGACAAAAATCCCAAGCTGTATTTTCAGTGCATATTCATTGACTCATGTGATGGATGCACTTGAGTGAATATTTCATTAATTAATGGTGGTTATTATACACAGCTATTTGGTTAATGTAAAGCAAGAGGTAATTATTTAACTGGTAACATTTTTGGCAGTTAATTTTTACTGCTTTGAGCAACAGCTGAGGATGATGTATCTTCCAAAAGAGTAAGAGGATGTCATGAAGCACAGGATCTATACTGAAGATGCTGTGAGATCAGATACAACTGAAGAACTCTACTGTAAAGTGTTCAAATCAAAAATAACCCAAAATAACCAGATTAAAGGCAGCTCTCAATGCAAATGCCTCATTCACCTTTCAGCAGAAAGATACAATTTTGTATTTTTATAAAAGAAAGCCATTCTCCTACTAAAAGACAAAGGCAAAAACTAGACCTGAAAGATGGCTCCTGTATCTAAAAGCATTTGTCATTTTTATTGGCTTGATAAAAGGTATTACTCCTCACTTCAGAGCCTTCTTCATTAACATGCTCAGAATATCATGGTAGCAAACACTTGATCACTAAGAATACACTACACATAGTGAAGACTGCTTTTTTGGTGCAAAATTACACTTGGCAGCTATGCCGTTCAGTTGTAGCAGAAAATTCTATGCCTAGATGCATGCCTGATCTTCCTTTCAGTGTAGAGCATAGCTTAAATGATTTTTTCTATCTATAAATTATTTCTATTAGAGAAAATAGAATTATTCTTTCGTCTGTTTGCCCATAGCCACTACTGTTCTACCACTGTGTTGATGCAAACCATTCCCAGGCCCTTTAAGTCATGGCCCTAGAGCTAAAACTTTCTGTGATTTAGAAGAGACCTGAAGCTTCTGTGACACTGGTATGGGTACAACTTACTGGAAACTTATTGTTTATATAACTGAGAGGTGGCTTTGGCCAATTCTCAAGAGGCAATCCCTAGATGGTTATTGCCACTTGCCTCCTTCTCCACATCACACACTTACAAAAGCAGGTGCCTGGGCTAAGCCCAATACCTAGTTCATCTCTGAAAGAGACCTTGATTTATCCCACAGGTCTTAGTCCCCTGCTTCCTGAAGGTGCTTGTCTCTCACCACCATTACAGAAAGGGCATACCAACGTATTTTATACTGGCCCATCTCATACTTGCCCTGTAACAGTTAGGTGAAATTGATACCACTCATAGACAGGTGCCTTTTCGAGGTAGGCTGGGGAATCTTGGCAGTAGTTCATCTGATTTAAGTCATTCACTGTTTACAGAATGAAAAAAAAAAAAACAAAAAACAAGAAAAAAGAAAAGAAAAGGAAAAAAAGAAAAAACAAAAAAAAAAAAAAAAAAAAAAAAAAAAAAAAAAAAAAAAGAAAAAAAAAAAAAAAAGAACCCATCCTGTGGTACCAATCCAATAGGCTGCTGCTCTGTGTGGAAAATGACATGTGTGGAGGGAGCGGCGAGGGCTGTGCCTGTGCACGAGGGAGGTGGAGACACCTGCATAGAGGATTCCCACTGAAAGCTTAGGGCTCAGGAGGAGAAGGCGTTTTACGACGCTATCCGCTAACTAACAGTAAGCAGCGTTTTGTTGGTTCTAAACACGATTCCCGAATTGAAAACAAAACCCACCAGACACCTGCAACGAAAGGACAGCCCTCAACCAGCCGGGGGGCAGCTGATGGCACAGGCACATACTGAGGCTGCAGCTCTTAGGACATTGCCAGACGAGTTTTGATACTGAAACGACTCCAGCTTTTGGAGCTGCTCCAGAGTTGAACTCCCAAGTTCAACGTGGTCAAACAGCGTGTGCTTTCCACTCACTCACTGGGAAAGCATTCCAACGGCTAGGATGCTTTGCTGAAGGGTTAACGGCGCTCTGCCAGAGGGTGGGTTTAGCACCATTTTCAACATTTTAGGAAATGGTCTATACAATTGTATATGTACAGATGTTTTTAACCCTGTCTTCTGAACTGTGACCTCATTGGTGTAATTTCCTGGTATTGACACATAATTTCCTTACTCGTGTATTTAAAAGTATACTAATAAAGAATAATTGAGCAGAAAATTTGGAGACAAAGAGTGAAATACGTTTGTTCTGCATATTCACAAATACAGAAAATAAAATATTGCAACTGAAATGTATCTGCTTCAGTTTTTCTTCATAATGAATGTTAATAGCATTTATAATGTACTATCAAAATTATATCAACTAGACAGCTAGATTAGTGTCCCTTCAAGCAATTCAACTGGAATTTGCCAGCTTCTCTAAGATAGCTCTGTGCTAACAGCTATCAGGAAAATCTAGGGACGTGGCTTATCAGGTAAATGTACTGCTCAAACACTTCTCAGAAAAAAGCTCTTCGGCCGTGGAAAACTTGAATTTATGGGTTTCTACTCCTTCCATGAAGAGGCAGAAGAATTAGAAGAAAGCATTAGAAGAAAACAGCCTCATGAGAATTGTCCAGTACAAAAGCGGAGGCCCAGTAAAGCAAGCAAATGAGCAAGACAGGGAAAATCTTGGGAATCCAGGGAGGCTCTGTCACTGACTTTATGGCATCCAGGATTTCTTATGGAAATCTAGAATGAGGTGCTTTCAGTCGTGAGTGCCTGTCATGCACAGTCCTCATCTTTCTTGCAAACTGTGAATTCCCTTTGTCCTACTCTGGGCTTTGCATTACCTGTACAAATGCCCTCTAGCTCTTGCCTCTTCTGCAACCACACTGCTGCTCACTATGCCTGCTCTGAATCATTCTTTGTATTCATTCTCAAACAATCTGTACGTGCTTCTTGGAAGAACAGAACACAACAAAAAGGTTTTTACAGCCTTCACAAGACAGAGAGCTTTTATTTTTCTCGCAACTGTGTCCTGAAGTCTTCCAGTGTTTCATCTGTCTCAACTGCAGTTCTTGCCCCTAGTAAGATTTTTAAGCTGTCAGCTCCTACATTTTGTACTGGTTCTAATGGAAGACATCAGGATGTGATACCATTAAGATGTCTCAAGCGTAGCCATTTCATTGTTTAATATTGAAAGACTTCCTGTATTATGAGTAATGATTTTCAGGCTTCTTTTTCTTATGATTTCCTATTCTTATCATTAAGGGTTGACGAAGTATTCTTTAAATTGAGTGTGGGATGCTTTCAATGTGCCTTACTTAAGTGAATTAGTTAAAATCAGCTATCATCCTGGTAAGTTAATGATCTTACCATTCACTATTATGCTCTTTGAAGGAAGTTCTTTGGTCTAAAAATATGAAATAGCGTGGATCTTGAAATCAACTTGATAACGAAGCTCAAAGCAGCTTTCACCTAACCCCCCAATAAATACAAATGTATTTCAAATATACAGTTAAAAGAAAAAAAGTGCCATGTACCTGGACAGACACCAGAGTGCTGGCAATGTATGGAAACCTCTTCCTGTAATAATTTAGTCGTGAGTTAAAATGTTATGTGTACACAAACACAGTTTATGAATGCTTCTAGATTATTATTCTGTCCTTAAAAGTTAATATTAAAATCATAACCAGTTTCTCAAATCAGCCCACTCTTGTTAAACTGAATCTGTTCAGTGCATTAATTCTAATTTACGTAGGAATTTGGTAAATTCCACTTGCATTTCTTCCTACTCATTCTGTATCATAGCCCAACTCTTTACTTGTTCTGGAAATATGTTTATCATGAGCAGAAAACAACATATAATTTATTTTTCTTGACTGAGTTTTCATGATAATATATAAAGAAATCCTTAGAATCTCCTTGAGGACGTCTGTGACTGGGATGGAATAAAATAATCTACGGTGGAGTCAGAAGTGGTATTTTCTTTAGAACTGATGTGACACGCACACAACAGATATACTGTTTATGCATATATCACTTTGTTTGTCACAGTGGCATTACATTTTGGCCGTGCAGTAGGTATACCACAGCTAGTACTTCTTTTAGAAGGATGCTGTTCCTTGCCAGCTTCACACTTGCCTCCATGCAGCAGAATCACATACAGCCATGTAGTCTTCAAATAGTGAAATGCAGTAAATGAATTTAAGGAACTATATTTGATTTAACTATGGCCATGGAATCAGTCCTAGAAATCTCAGGATAACTATCCTCAGAATAGCCAACAAAAGAAACAAAATATCAAAATCAGATAGTAAAACCTTCTTGGAGCCATGTCCATTTCAGCACCGAAACGATACGCATGTGAAATGCCTTTATTCCAATGCCACATACACACACAGTTGGAAGCTTTTCTTTCCTCCCCAACTTGACAAAATAGCTGAAGACATTCATTGTTAATTCATGTAAATATTATGTGAAACTGTGAGCAACAAAACCTCCACAGTTACTTAGCTCTATGGCGCAATCAGCTGCTGATAGCATAAGCAGTCTCTCAAAATTTTGAGTTCCTCCAGCAACCACTTCACTTTCTGGCAGTTCAGCAATTGGATGTGGCAAACACAACTGAATTTCACAAAAAAAAAAAAGAGGATGCTGGAATTGAGACTGGTTATATGAATAGGTGATAGGCTGTTGGGCTATTTTCCCAAACTAGGGCATCTGAATGTTCTTTACTTCATTCTTCCTCTTAGCTTTCATCCCCAGCTCTGCCTCAACGTATGTGTCCCTAATGGTTGGTTCACAGTTAGGGAAAACCTTGCTTTTTGTCTGAGGTCAGCACGCAACTGTATTCCTTCTTCCCTGGGTAACATATAAACAGCTTTCCACTGATTCCATTAACCAGTGCTCCGAACTAAAGTATCTTTCCCACTCTGATTGCTAAAATAGCCATTAGGCAAGACAAACAGACTAAGCTTTATTCAGATAACACGTTGTCAAGAGACTTGGGCTATATACCTGTGTGTAATGTAGAGCCCAAAGTATTCCTCCTTGTGTTTTTACACAGGATGTTAGGAATGCTCTTGGTACTCAGGAGGAACAGTGCATGCTGCAATGAGTGAGAAATCCACCACAGAGTTCAAACTCACAGCAGCCATTTGAGATGTTAGCAAGCTGCCAGTTAGCATTATGTCAGCCTTGGACAGGTGTGAGTTGAGTGACAGTTAATTTGGGGATAAGGAGAAGAGTCTGCTCCATCTAACTGCAGTATAAACTCTGGATAACACTCCCATGGCTAAATTAATTTTATAAAACACACCTATCCTTTCACAGGGTTCAAGTATGCTGATTCCTACTCAACAGTCAGCGTGTCCTCCATTTTTCAGATCATGTGTAGCCTGTTTGCAAATTCCAGGGCTGCCACTAAATATTTAGAATTACACTCACAGGTACAGCAATGAATATATACAATTAAACTATTTATCTCGGCACAGTTTGTAATGATTAATTGAAATACATGTCATGACGTTAATAAAAAACCCCACACCCCAAATCCTACAAAACATGTTTCAATCGTGAAATATTAGTAAACTGAATACTTCTCTTATAGAAATTTATTACTAAACAACTGAAATCCTAAAGTCCTGACTCACTTTTTATCAAGCCAAATACTCAATATTCTCCACTTTTAGCTGACCGTAAAGTCTAAGGATTTCAGTGGGAGAAATTCTGTTTGGCAAGAGTAAAATCAAGTAATTCTTTAATTCTGATTTTAGTGGTATTGTATCAGTCCCTTAAGAACACAATAATTATTTCAGACTGAGAAATACAGTGACTAGTCTTAACAATGCCCTTGCGATATACTAAAACCACTGCAATGTAAGAGAAATGCATATATTACTCTTCAAGCCCTGAGATTATTATCAGGAACATGAATTTAGGATGCCAGAGGAAGAAATATTTGAATGCAGAGACAGAAAGTGCCATCTAAAGGGCTTGCCACAAAGCATGATGAAGTAAGCAGAAATATTTTAGTGTATTGCACTCTTGTCTTGGACTAAGCCCCAAACGAAAATTCAAATGTTTCCAAGATTTAGGGCAAAATGATGACAACAGCAAGTGAGAAAGCCAGTGAAGCAATCAGTCATAAACAAACAAGAAAGGTACAATTATTTACTATTATGACTCACGGCCATTTTTTTTCCCTGAAAATCGTCACTTTTTCCATCCCAATTAGTACACTTGATCCCAATTAATTGGGCAAAAAGGGAATTATATGCTATATTCCAGACTCAGGTATCTTGCCTTTTTCTTTTCAAAATTGTTTTCTGTCTTATGCAACTTCTGCCCAGTGATGATAACACTGCTGCTAGGTGTTGCCCGGTGAATCATCTGACCAGGGATGTTGTCCCATGACAAGAGGCTAGCTACATTTTGGAAATGCTCACACTTTTAGCAATCTGTCACAAGGATTAATGAATAAAGACAAATATCTTTAGTTCTGCCGTCCACTATAGAAGCTTTAGTCTTTGCAGAGAGGTGACAAAGAAACTATGGTTTCTACAGTGATTTCCGTATGCTACCAAAGGTGCATAAAGGGTAAATTATAAACTCTTAAAACATTGTACCTGAGAGAAAGATCGGTGCTTGTTTGCATCCTCCTCTCCCCAGTAGCCCCAGGGATGGGCAGGAATGTGTGCCAGCAGGATCCACTTGATGGGTGCTCCAGCAGTAGCTTCTCCTGGAAATTAACCCAAAGTAACAGAGACTGTCAAATTTAAGGAGAGCATGAGGCATCCAGATCCTGAATTAGTTTCACCTATTTCAGTTGCAGAGAGGAGTACTCTTTGAAATAGTAAATACACAAGGGTAACAGCATAGGGCAAATAGTGAGCCTCCAGATGACTTTGAACTAAGCCCCAAATCATTGCCTTCTCTAAAACTACAATTATTTACTAATACTGACTTTTTTTTTTTGTCTTGATTAGTTTTGATAGCAAATAAAATTACTGTCTGCCACAGTTTTTGGATAAACAGTACATTCATCATAGATGTTACACATTAAAAAGAGAGATCTTACATTTACATAAATTATTTCAAGTCTTTTTTAAAGTTATTACAGTGATCAAAGAAAAAGGAGGTTGATAGAAGCACCAGAAAACTATACTAAAGGGAGAAATAAAATAGCAATGAAAAAAATAGGACTTAAAATAAACCTAATACTCATGAAGTCCAAAGTTGATTGGAGCAGAGATAGATTAAAACTTCCTCATCAGTTTCAGCAATTAAAAGGACTGGCTCCTTTTTCAAGAATAACCAAATAAATAACCAGTCAAGCCAAAAATTGCTGACAATTTTAACACATAGAAAAGCAGTGACAACAGAAATTGCTATGAGCAATTAATTTTGTGTAGGTTCTAGAGAAATGAACTTAGAATTATTATTTTCTTCATAGTCCCAGCATTCATCCAGAAATTTATTTTTACCAGAATGTTTTATTGTAGTGCAGACTAGGTGGCAAACTTGAGTAAGGTAGTTTAGCTATGGATTTGCTTCTAAGTCTTGGATAAGTTCTTTTATCACAGTTCCCTAATATTCAGAATGATGTTGCCTTACTACTTTGTTGTGAGTTTGGGTAAAGCTCTGTAATGGTGCTTTTCATAGCTCTGTTATCAGTATTTTGTTTGGGGTGTTGTTAGGGAGAGTTGGTCATATTCAGTCTGTGTGAGTTCAGCCTGAAACTTGTATTCAAAACGTCAAAATCAGCCATTGACATTCAAATCAGTTCGTAAATTCCTGTTTTTAACCTTGATTTGTTCCAAGGTAGCAAGCTGAACAATGCTGACCCATAACTTTCCCTGCTGTAACAGGCCAGCTCTTCCTCCAGAGTGACAGGAGCAAATGTTCCAGAACAGAATCCGTCCCATGGAGGCCAGATTTCCATACCCTAATGCATCAGTTAAGCTGCATTTATTCCTGATATGACCTAATTGATATCAAATGTAAGGCAATAGCCTGGGAGAATTATATCAAAAGTAATGAGTGCTATTAATGTGACTTCGGATGTCAGGCTCCTACTACTTAGGAGGTTCAGCAGCTTAGCAGGTACCTTTTAAAAAGCTGCTCTGAATGTCGAGAACAGCAACAGGTAGAACAAGCCAAGGGGAACAGTCTCCTTATCCTTCCACATAATACAAAAAGAATTAATTCTATCAAACTTCATTGATATAGTTTTGTGGCATCCATCCTTAGAGTTATATTTGAGTGACCCTTTGAAGTAGAAAAAGCCCACAGGATCTCATCATTCTCATAGCTTAATCAGGAAGAAAAGCTGGATCTTTCATCTTTAAAGCTTTGAAATAATTCAGATTTTCCAAGCACTTCACCTCTTGGTGGATGTCAACTATGTAGGAGAAAACACCTTTTTTTTTTCTTCAACACAGGAATCAGAATAAACGTTTCTTAGCACCCCTATCTAACCATGAGGAACTTTTCTATACCAAGCCTAAACAGCATAAAGAATATGAAAATAAAGCAGCTGAGAATCCTGTTTTTCTCACCTTTGTGTATTTACATATGTATGTGTTTATACATGATTTATGTATACATACATAAACCTATGGGACCTGAGAAGATGCATCCCAGAGTCCTGAGGGAACTGGCTGACGTAGTTGTCAAGCCACTATCCGTGATCTTTGAAAAGTGACTGGAAAAAGGGAAATATTGCACCCATTTTTTAAAAGGGTAGAAAGGAGGACCCTGGGAACTACTGACACGTCAGCCTTACCTCTGTGCCTCAGAAGATCATGGAACAGATCCTCCTGGAACCTCTGCTCACATGGAGTACAGGGAGGTGATTTCAGGCAGCCAGCACGGCTTCATCAAGAGCAAGTCCTGCCTGACCAAACAAGTATCTATGATGGAATGACTAAATCAGTGGACAGGGAAGAGCTACAGATGTTGTGTATCTGGGCTTTTGTAAGGCCTTTGGCATGGTCTCCCACAACATTCTTCTCTTTAAATTGGAGATATATAGATTTGATGGGTGGACTGTTCGGTGAATGAGGAATTGGTTGGATGGTCACATCTAGAGGGTAGTGGTCAACAGCTCAATGTCCCGATGGAGACTGGTGACAAGTGGTGTCTCTCAGGGGTCAGTACTGGGACCTGTACTGTTTAATATCTTCATCAATGAGATAGTGGGATTGAAGGCACCCTCAGCAAGTTTGCAGACACTAAGCTGACTGGTACGATTGACATCCCTGAGGGTCAGGATGTCATCTGGAGGAACTTCAACAAGCTTGAGAAGTGGGTTTGTGTGAACCTCATGAGGTTCAACAAAGCCAAGTGCAAGGTTCTGCACCTGGACTGGGGCAACCCCCAGTATTGATACAGTCTGGGAGATGATGGCATTAAGAGCAACCCTGCTGAGAAGGACTTGGTGTTACCAAAAAGCTAAACATGAGCCGACAGCATGTGCTTATAGTCTGGAAGACCAACTGTATCCTGAGCTTCATCAAAAGAAGCATGGCCTGTAAGAAGAGGGAGGTGATTGTGCTGTCCTACTCTGCTCTGGTAAGGCCCCACTTGGACTATTGTGTCCAGCTCTAGAGTTCTCAGCACAGGAAAGACATGGACCTGTTGGAGCCCTGTCCGAAGGAGGACCACAAAAATGTTCAAAGGGATGGAACAGGTCTTCTATGCAGAAAGGCTGAGAGTTGTTTAGCCTTTTAATAGTGAAAGGGGGACAAATATTTTAGCAGGGTCTGTTGTGGCAGGACAAGGGGTAATGGTTTTAATCTAAAAGAGGGTGCATTTAGACTAGATATAAGGAAGAAATTTTTCACAATGAAAGTGGTGAAACACTGGCCCAGGTTGCCCATAAAGGTGGCAGATGCTGCATCCCTGGAAACATTCCAGGTCAGTTTGGACAGGGCTCTGAGCTACCTGCTCTAGTTGAAGATGTCTCTGCTCAATGCAGAGGGGTTGGACTAGATGGCCTTTAAAGGTCCTTCCAACTCAAACTATTCTCTGATTCTTTGATTTCAATTGAACTGCAAATGGAAAGACGCTAGGGAGGGACAATAAGAAGTAAAATAGTGCCTAGAGCAAGACAGCTGCTGAATAAATATTTCAAAGAGAGCAAGAGATGGAATGTTAAATCGATAAATACCTGCCTGATATTTTTGTATACAGAATCTATTGTATGAAGAGCTGTGATTAAAAAAAGATTAATTTTTTTTTTCCAAAAGTACTCTGAAAGCAATAGAATTGCCAAACTAGACCAACTTTCAACCTCAGAGTTTTAAAAGCAGTAGGCTTAAAAAAAAATAAATCTAGGATTCAATCTTAAACTCATTAAGTGCCAACATACAAGTCTATGTTTCCACTTCCTAACACTGTAGGTGTTGATACTTATTTGTCCAATGGAGAACTAGAGATGAACTGTTAATCTAAAATGTCATTAGTAATTTTGAATGATAATACTGGATTTCTTTGTGTGTACTATGAACACATCGAGGCATAGCCCTCATACTGGTAGTTATTCTCTACAGTTCAACAATCAGGGATTTAATATTTAATAAACAATATTATATTGATAATAATATACCTTGCACACTCTGATGTTTTAATGATAGTAAGCATGATAAATAAAGGGATGTAAGGTTTATCAAAAGAGTTTATTTTCTTTTCCATTTTGTCCTGTTTGGTTTTTTGTTTTTACCTGACCAGCTGAGCTAGCTGGCTAAAGAAAATGACCTTTCACTCACACAAGGCTTTCTTTATTTTACATATTCTTTCTTTCCCTACAAAATTACATTTTTGATGTCACTAACAGAGATAAAGGGAGAGTGGCAAAGCTTTTATAAATATAAATGTATGCATATATATAACTAGTCATTTATGTCTGTCTGTGCAAATGTAGATATATGATTGAGGAGGAAAATGTTAGAGCTGTGAAGTAATCAGAAGAATACGTACCCTGGCTGTGGCACAAACCTCTATGACTTTATCCCATTGGGTACAAAAAATGTCACCAGTCAGCTGCTAAACAAAGTCACACGGCTAATTTTTGCATACAAATATGGATTTAGAAGCAATACAATACAGAACCACTTCACTGAATTGTATTTTAAGGTTGAATTACGCATCAATGACCCACTTGGCTATTTTGGCAGTCAGGAATTGAAGTGAGTCTCTTATCATCAACTGGGATGCACGGAGGAAGCCCTAAACAAGACAGCTATAAAATGGCTTTTTCAAGAACAAAATCATGTAAGCTTGCAATCACAACGCAGGATCAGAATTCTGTCTCTCTCTCCTGTGCACAACAAAGAGTTTTATTTAAAACAGTTGTCAGCAAAGGCTAAGTGGTTAGGCTTCATAGACCGCTCAGCTATTTATTTGTTCAACAGCCATCCACATTTCCCTTCACCTCTTTTGGGAAACTGAACCTATTTTAAGGGGAAACCTCCCCAGTCAATCTGTCTATAATCAGGGAATCAAGCTCCGCAGAATGGTAAATCTGTACTCAGAACTCAGAGGTCAGAAATGAAGATTTCAGAATTTGTTGCTTTAGCTCCTTGACCATCCAAACCCGTGGTCAGGGAATCATCAGTGTCTCTGAGGTCTCCACATAAACTTCTACTGCTATTTCTTTGCTTCGTATGTTGCTACAGTAGTGAGTACAAAATAACAACATCCATAATGTAGCAAAACATTGTTCAAATCTGAGTGCTTTAAATCTGAATTTTTAATGTTTATTTGGACGTATACAAAGCATCAGTGTTGAAAGTGCTGCAGATATCTGCGTCCATTAAAATCACCAATCACAAGGATTTGGTATAAACCCAACTTTCACAAATCTAAGTGCCTGAAAGTAAAGGTTAACTGCATTTCTATCATTTTAAAAGTCAAGATGTATTGTTATCCCTAAGCTTTTTCACCCTACGTACTGCATTCTTGTATATACTTGGGGCCAAACCCAGATGTGTGATCAGGAGGCAGAGGCATGCTTTTGGTGATAAACTCTGATTCGGTTTTTGGCACAAAGAGGAGGCAAGCACAATGCATGGTATAAATCTACTTTATATAACTCTGTTCATGCCATGAATGAAGAAGAACCTATACTGTAGATGTTGCTGCCCTCCCTCTGAAGGCAGGGATAGATCAGCTTACAGATTTCATTCTCTCTTCACTCTTGAGCAAATGCCCTGGATTCAACTGTTCTAAATGGAGTCCTCCAATTCGGCCTCCATTGCTCAGCCCTGCTGTGCAACAGGCCAAGCTGTGCTGGCAAGAAGCAACTCTAGCAGCTTCTGACAAACAGCTTTTTAAATGAAAACTTCCTCTAAAAAATATATTGTATATAGATCCAAAGGTATACATACGTATATATACAATGAACAGAAAATCTATACCTATTGGTCTCAGAAAACCTACTGTGTCTCACAAACATTGAGATATCCTACTTGCTACAAATCTATCCTTCAGAGTTACTATCTTAATCCACTGGCTTTGTGCAAACTGTCCTTAAATGCTGAACTGCCTTTCTAGTCTCAAATGGCAAAGCTTTTAATTATTAAGCATTCTTTTGATAAAGCAGTGGTGCAATTTTAATTATTTCCCCAGTAACAGTCTCACCATTCATTCTTAGGAGGTAATGTACTGAAGAGCATCTTGCCTCTGTTCCTTGCTTCATCTCCTACTTGTTCATCCTAAAAGCTTCTTCTGATTACGTTAGCAAAGAATCAAGGAGGCAAATGTATACATATAGCTAATAACATACACACAGTCAGTCTGACTTCCTCCACAGCATATTGCTTACATACACAAGATAAAAATTACTGCTAAGATGAAAAGCACTTTTCATCTTAAGACCCCATTTCCTATCACATAAAACTTTCTAAAAATATGTTCCTTTTGAGATATAGATTTGCAATTTCAATGCTAGCAGTGCCAGCCAAAGTGGGAACTTTGAAGAAATGTTAAGCTCAATCAGTTCAATCATTACAGTTATGCAAACAGAAAAACACATTCCTTATTTTTAAATATTGCTACTCTTTAGTTGCAATCATAAGATTCAAGAAGTGAGGATGGCATATAAATGTCAAAAACTTAGCAGCATCATAGGGTGAAATCCAGTCCCAGCTGTGGTCAATAGCAGAGGTTCTCTGTATTTCAACAGGAACATGATTTATCTTCACAGAGCAACTGAAAACTGACTCAAATGTAAAAGTGAAACTGTTGAGATTATTTGTCTGTAGGAGCAGACAGCAGATTTTCACCATGTGCTACTAGTTCAGGAAGTTCTGAAGCCAAACACACTACATCAAAAGAGTGATAGTAAGACAGACTTGTACTGCACATCATATCATAGAATCACAGAATACCATGGTGGAAGGGACCTCAAGGATCATCTAGTCCAACCTTTTAAGATTAAAAAAAAATAATAATTTAAAAATAAAATCTATCTTAGATGAGATAGCCCAGCACCCTGTCATGCTAAGTCTTAAAACTGTCCATTGTAGGGGAATCCACCACTTCCCTTGGGAGATTATTCCACTGTCTACTTGTCTGCATGGTGAAAAATTTTCTTCTGGAGTCCAACCAGAATCTCCCCAGGAGTAACCTGTACCCATTACCCCTTGTCTTTTCCATGTGAGTCCTTGTGAAAAGGGAGTCTCCATCTTCTTGGTAGCCACCTTTTATGTAGTGGTATATGGGAATAAGGTCTTCTCTAAGCCTTCTCTTCTTAAGGCTGAACAAACCCAGTTTTCTCAGCCTTCCTTCAAATGGCAGGTCTTCCAGTCCTCTGATCATCCTCATGGCCCTTTTCTGCACCCTCTACAGCCTGTCTGCATCTTTTTTGTATAGCAGGGATCAAAACTGAACACAGTACTCAAGGTGTGGTCTGACTAGCACTGAGAAGAGTGGGAAAATGACTTCTTTATCTCTCCTGGTGATGCCCAAGCAGTATCCTGTTGGCTTTCTTTGCTGCTGCAGCACACTATTCACTCATGTTGAGTTTGCTGTCTACCATGATCCCCAGGTGTCTTTCCACAGGACTGCTCTCAAGCCAGATGGATCCCAGTCTGACCTGCATTCCTTGGTTATGCATTCCCAGGTGCAAGACCTTACATTTGTCTCCACTGAACTTCGTAAGGTTCTTGCTAGCCCACTCCTCCAGCCTGTCCAGGTCTTCCTGGAGGGTTGATCTCCCTTCTGGAGTGTCAACTTCCCCACTCATTCTGGTGTCATCTGCAAACTTCATCAGGGTGCTCTTGACCCCAACATCCAAATCACTTATGAACATACTGAACAGCGTTAAGCCCAGTATTGCTCCCTGGGGGACCCGGCTTGTGACTGGTTGCCAGTTTGCGAAAGAACTATTTACTACCATCCTCTTGCTACAGCCTGTCAGCCAGTTCCCCACCCACTGCACAGACCACTTGTCTAGGTTGTAAAGGGTCAGTTTCTCTAGGAGGAGGCTGTGGGGGACCATGTCAAAAGCCTCCACCCACTCTGCATCAATCGAGTGTGTTACTTAGAAGGTGTAGGCTTGTCAGGCACGATTGAATCCCTGGTGAATCCATGTAATCCACGTTGGCTTTTCCTCATCACATACTGCAGTTTACTTGTGATAGTCCCCAGGAGGTTTTTGACAGTACTTCCTGTCTTGCAGAAAGGAAGCAACACAGATGTCACGTTCCTTGTCATGAGACTGTGGTGGTGCAGCAGTGTCCTCCAAGAGGCAAGGTTTTTCTTTGAGCCTGGAGTTGCTTGCTGTTCAGCAGCTATCATTACCTACCCATTTCAAATACCTGAAGAATAAGTTCTGAGGAAATCTACTTCTTCCTACCATGTTCAGGGTATGTGCTGGAAGATATCCCCCTGTCACGGTTTAGGGTCAGGGCAGCCTGCTAGACCTATAACAGATGCTCTCTGTTAACCCCACTCCCTCTCCAAAGGGGAAGAGAAAGGGAATAAGGGAGAGAGACTTAGCCATTAGAAAAGGAAACTAGAATAGCTTGAATGAAAATAATAAAAATGGAATATATACAAATATATACAAAACCAGTATCAAACCCAGCTCTCCCTGATGGCAATTCCATCACCATCACCACTGATGCTGTGGAGCAGGTACTGGGAAAGTCCCACACTGGGCCCAGCAGCAAATGGGAGCCATGTTCAGGAGCTGGATTCTGGTATTGGATTCAGGAACACACAGAGATGAGGATCAAAGGCAGAATGGACAGTCCTCGTCAGATGCCAGCCACTGAGGAAGCAAGGAAAAGGCCAGAAGCTGAACAGCCAGGCCTAGCTTGACCCCCGTGATCCCTCAGCTCTATAAGGAATATGCTGTCTATGGGCTGGAATCCCTTGTTGGTCAGTTTGGGGTCACCTGTCCTGTCCACTCCTCCCTGCAGGTTCAGCCTTTCACTTTCTGCACCCCCTAATGTGGTACACAAGATCCAGCAGTGGCCTTGGTCTGCACACCAATCCTTGGTAGTAACTCTAAACATGAGGTGTTATCACTGCTGGAAGCAGACGCTGTCTGAGAACAGGCTGCTACCTTCAGACAGTGCAGTTAATTACAAGAACTGAGCTGAAAAGTAAAATCACTGAATAGAATTAGTTCTGTTCTCACTCAAACCAGGACACTTTGTAAGGTGCTAAGAAGAAAGCTGATAGTGACCGTCTAGAGATTCAGTTCTACAATACAGTTGACATTAAGTGACAGAGATTAATTCTTTCTACAAATGTAACCCAAGCAGTCTCCATCCAGAGAATACCTTATCTTAATTTTTTTACTAGAACTAATGCAGTCAGATGGTCATTTATCATAATCTGTAGTACTAAGATAAACACACATTGGTATTTCTTATGGTTAAAGAGTGCAAGGTGAGAGTTACAGTAGGCAACAAGAGGACCTACCAGTTCATGAAACAGAATTACATGAATGGGTGCAAAAAGACACAAAGAGTTTTGCTCTTTCAAATGCTGTCAACGGAATTTGTGATAACGTGCACAAGAAATGTAGTGGATTTCCTGGAAGCACGTTCCTGCAACTGCTTGCAGGTATGCTTACAAGCTCTTTGACTTGGATGAAACAACAACAAATTTTAAATTATTACATGCTTTATTCATAAACAAGAACTTGAGAAAGGATGTGGAACACAGCAATGTAGGCTTTGCACAGATGATGCAAATACAGAAAAGGAACAAACCCCTGGATTCTGCCATTTCAGTTATACCCTTGGTTTGCTCTATTTTTTGTGCATCCTGAGGGCTGAGAAATGCAAATAGATCAGCACCAGCTTTTATTGTTAACCATGTTTGCAAAAGATACTTGGACGTATTTGAGCAACGGCCATTAAGATGGATTGCAGACATGTTTTTTGCAGGACTTGTTGAACAGGTTGAAGTGTATATTTGCAACAGGGCTGGAACAGGGCAGCTTAGCATTGTAGTATGTATGTAGTATGTATGCTGGTGCAAAATCAGCAAAAGTTGTCCTGAAAACTAACTGTATTTTACCAAGGATTTGTTGTTGTTGAAGTCTGTGTGAAAAAAAACACACCAAATTTAGCATAATAGCATTGTGCATGACATAAAGCTGAAAAATCAGTTAGCTGTAAACATTTGATGTTTGTTCAAGCTAATTAATCCTCTAATAGCTGCAGTGTTCAGATGAGAAGCTCACGAGAATAGATATGTAATTAGTTTTCCAATATTCTATTTGTGCCAATTCCATAATATTCTGTTTTGTAACCAGCAAAGAGCACAGAAGGGGAGATGCTAGATAGCTGGAGAAAGATAAATGCAGCATTTTAAATGGTGGAAGCAGGAGAGATTCGCTGTGTTACATACAAGGATGAGAACTGTAATGCTCAGGAAGACCCAGGAAGAAAAACAATTTGTAATCTCCTGAAGCCCCGTAAAGTGATGAGAAATGGCGAACACCAACTTGTCAAGAATACACCAAATCAGTCTAAATTCCTTCTTTGACAAGGTAACTGGCGGTAGGGTAGGACACAGCAGTAGGAGAGACATAATCTTAACTAGCTCAAGCTATTTGGGCTGTCACAGGGGGCAGTCTCAAATGGAGCCTAAGAAAGCTTCCTCCATGGGGAAGCAGCATAATCAGGATCCACAATCAGCTAGAAAATCATAACAGAGCGATAGTGGCTTGCTACTTACTGTGCTACCAAGTTGTCTCCAGTGGGATTATATGGGGTCTACACTGTACTCTGCCCAGTCTAGTCAGTATTTTATTAACATCATCAACAATGATATAAATTACACATGAGAGCTTTAGAAATGTTGCTAAAGTGGGAGGAGATGTACTTGGGAAGACAGCATTTCAACTCAAAACATTTCTGGCAAACTAGAATTTAAAAATTACAGGACAAAGTTCACATTAGACACATGCACCATGAACCCAGAGAACTGCCAGCAAATGCACTCACACAGAGGAACTTGGGAAGCAGTATCTCAGTGGGATTGCTAAAAGGTAATTTTAAGAGATGAGAGGAACGTTATAACACTCAAGTAGCGGTGGCAACTATTCCACTCTTTTCAATACTGGTGTCTCTCCAGATGGAATACAATGCTCAAATTTGTACTCCAAACTATAAAAACCAAGGAAGCACCCAGAGAAAAGCAAGAGAGATGAAAAATACTGGAAAATACCCTACAAGGAAAGACTGCAATTGTTTTGTTGACAACATACACAAAGAAATCTTTCATTAAAACCTTTAAAGAACCATTTCAAAGCCATGTGCCAAGCACACTATATACCTTATCTTGGGTGGGTTTTAAGTGGTATCTCAGGTCACTTCTAGGCCCCATTTCTATGGTCCTTTTCCTGAAATATTTCCAACAAGACAAAACAAACCCCACCACTGAAAGTCTTCATTATATAAAATAGGGGTAAATGCAGAAAGGTGAAAGGTTCACAGATTTGCAAATGAGATAATCCATATAATTCAGAAGTAAAAAAAAAATCAAAAACCTACTTAATCTGTACATAATAATAATAATAATCTTCATAATCTAAAATGAAACTATGTGACATTCTTCTCAAGAGAAGCATACACCATGAAAAGAGAATACAGACAAAAAACCAATAAAAATCAATATAAAGGATAGAAGTTCTTTAAAAGAGCAATCACTCCTAGTGTCCCTACATGCCACAGTAATCAAAGGAATGAAAAAAAATGAGGAAAGAATTCTACTCTTCATTCAGATTTAACATCCCATAATTTAAGAAAAACTCCTTTTTCAGCTGCAGAAAAAAAAGTATAACACCTGTCTTTCAAATCAGCTAAGATGTATTTACTATCACATAATAATAACAAGGTAGAACTTAAGAAGATTCAGGAAAAATATTTTAAAATATTTTGGCATTCTGATGAGTTCATTTACATTGGTAATCACCAGATCGAGTGTTGCTTCCCCTCTGGTAGGGGTGTCTACTCTCTGCCTCAGCAAGTTGCCATCGAGGCACTCTGGGAGCCTCCTGGATTGCCTACTGCTTGCTGTATTACTGTGCCAGCAAATGTCGGGATGGTTGAAGTCTCCCAGCAGGACAAGAGCCTGTGAATGTGATGCTTCCTGTAGTTGGAGTAGGAACACTTCATCAAGAGTTTCTTCTTGATAGGGTGGCCTGTGGTAGACTCTAACCACAAGGTTCCCCTTGTTGCCTTGATTTCCAATTCCTACCCATAAGCTTTCAACTTGCTCGTGGTTATTCTTTAGGGACATCTCCTCACATTCAATCCATTTCTTAACATACAGGGCAATTCCTCCACCCCTCTTTCCTCTTCTGTCCCTTCTGAACAGCTTGTATCCATCCATAGCTACACTCCAGTCATAGGATTCATCCCACCATGTTTCAGTAATGGCCACTATGTCATAGTCTTCTAGTAGTGTGGTGGCTTCCAACTCCTCTTGTTTGTTGCCCATGCTTTGTGCATTGGTGTAGAGGCACCTCAGCTGGGCTGTTGACCGTATCATCTTTCCAGGCAAACACCCCTTTATTCCCTTAATGTGTTTCCCTGATGTTTCCCTGTTGGCAGCTACTACCTGAAGGGGATCTGGTTCATTTCTGCAAGACTTTGACAGCATTATTTTGCCCCCAGCATGCTTCTGGGCAGCAGGTTGAGAGCCCTTACTAGTTCCCCATTGCTCCCACACTGTTGTGTCCTCCCATGGCTTGCCACATGGAAGCCTGGTGACATTGTTCCCCTCCCCATTTTTTTTCCCCATTGCCTTGGAAAAACGCTCCTGTCTTCAGACAAAAGACAAAGAACAATGGATAGCATCTGAACCATTTCATCTGGCTTCTAATTGTATTTTTATATATGGAAACCAGAAAAGAAACAACCAAGCTTATAAGAATCTGAAAAATCTCAAAATATAATGAAAATACCCAATATAGTAACAGTTAGCAATTTCATTGTGCTGAAAATCCATTTCAATGTTTTGTTCATTGTATGACTAAATTTAAAGCATCTCTTCTTGCCAAGTGACTCATATTTTATTCCACCTTGAATGAATCCTGAACTCTGCAGCTATTGTGTTTCTGCTGGGACTCTTCTTCCCACAGCTATCAGGATTGCTGTATGTCTAAGCTTAGAGTAATTAAACCATTTCTTCTGACAGCATCTCCACTACTAGCAAACACCCATAGCTTAAAGGACAAAAAGCTTAAGTGTATTTAAGTAGTAATGATCTGATTGCCTCCTAGTTTCTCCTTTTAGGTCTGGTGTATTAATAAGATACATTTCTTCCTCAGTATTACACCTCAGAGCCGAAGTCCTCTTGGATCCCAGATCTGCAATACTTTGCTGCCCTCTGTGAGCATAAGAACAATAACAAGCAGTAACATTATGAGGTAGAGCTCTGTGTGACGTTCTGAGAAGTTGCACCACAGTAATTGTCCTTGATTTTAATACGAGGGTCAAATTTGAGGCAATCACGTCCCGAGTATTCTGTGTTTCACTAAAAAACCCAAACAACAAAAAAAATCCCAAACAAACAAATGAAACCACCACAAACATGAACTGACAAACTTTTATAGTAAATAAGCTACATACTAAAGTCAATTGGTCTTATTTTTTTCCAGTTCTACCAATAAAAATGAAAAGCAAGCTCAAGGAAGCACCATTTGATTGACAGGCTGGAGTAAAGAGAGAAAATCAAATCTAGTGTGAATTTTGCTAGTCACCTCAATTTTTTTTCTTTATTTTAAGGTTCAGAAAAGATCACCCACAGAGAGCAGCTTCCCCTGTCACGTTTTATCTGATAAAATACAACACAAATTATAATCACTACTATATTACTGTGAGAACACTATCATTAGGATAAAGAGGAGAGTTTAAGAAGCACCATTTTCTATATACTTCTTTGTGCTTCCTCCATTATGTCATCAAAATCTGGGGCAGTGGCATACACACAAACACACAAGAAAAAAAAACCAAAAAAAAGGAAAGGTACTTAGCTACCTAGTATAAAAAAAACTTGAATCTGGTTTATATTTCTTATCCAGCTTCATGTACTCCAGACAATTCGTAAGAGACCTCTAAGGATTTCCTTCTGCCAAATTTTTATACTATGTTGGTTATCCAATACCAGGGTAGTTGACATTGCCGATGTCTCCCATGAAGGCAGCAAGGCAAAACTCAAAATAATGTCACAAGGAAAAAAAAAAAGAAAAGAAAATATGAAGTTCTCAGAGAAGTCCAGTTCCTGCAGAGATTCAACCTCACACAAACCTTTGTTCATCTTGCCTGCCAGGAGTCAAGATCAATTTACCTCCAAAGTTTTCCAAGTTGACCACCCCAAACATTTATTCTAGGAGAGCTGAAGCGCCCCATTTACCTTTGGCAAATTGGTGGCAGGGTTTCCTAGCAATGAAATCACTTCCCAGAGAGACTAATGATAATTTGCTCCTACATTGCATTAGATAAAAAAGCAAACTGTTCCAACTTCTCACAAAAAATTGAGTAAATCTTAGGGAGCTGAAATATAAAAAACAAGTTTTGCAATCCATATTTACATTTAGAAAAGATGGAGAATCCCATATGGAGAATCCTACCAAGTGTGGATGTAATGACAGTCCTCAGGTCCCAAGGCTTACACAGTTGCTGACTTTCTCAGCAGAGACCAGAACTAGGCCTTGAAAGATGCCATGAAACTTTTATATTTCAGAAGGAGCTAATTCTGGAGGTGTTGTTTAAAGACATAGATCTCAGGTAATCCCTTTGTTCCTCCATAAAACGTGCTTTAGGACATGATTCACACCATACAGGTAACAGCAGGGAAGGGATTCTGGAAGAGGCAGCAGGGAGTCCTTGTTCCAGACCTAGTCTTGGAGGTGACAGTTCTGAGTCACTAGCCCAAAACCTCAGAGTCTGACAGCTCAGGATAGCCCTAGTGAAGTCAAGTACTAGGGAAACTGCTCCTCAAAAGCAGGTATCATATTTATACAGTGAATACTCCGGGACAGAATGCTGTTAAACTGACAGCTTACATCCTGTTAACAGTTGTCCTCAGATTGCTGTGCTCCAGCAGGGCAGCCTGCAAAAGTCCTTTCTACCCAACACGTCTGCATCTGCAAGGGTTGCATGGCCTCACATCACAGCAAAGATCTTTACTTACCAAAAGCTTTACTTGATCAGTACACAGTGAAACTCTTATCACACCACTGACTTCTCTGACAGCCATCACAACAGAAAGCAGTAGAGAAATAGAATAGAAACCTGCTGGATTTTTACCATGACTAAGAGCCTGCCAAGAGGGGGAAAAAAATAAATCCTCTACATTTCTGCTAAAAGCTGTAATTTCATGCTTCATTTTGGGAAGAGGTTGCTTACTGGCTTATCTCTGTCTTGCATAATCCTAATGATTGCCTACCTCAATCTTACCACCCTTATTTACAGGTACTGCATATGACATTCTGGGAGTGAGCCCTTTGCTCTTTGCTTGGCCTTGGACAGACATTGGCTCTGTTACAGTACAAATGAACAACTAAAAAAATCAGAACAATTGCAGGCACTGAAAGTTCTGACTGTAAGGTTTTTCCCCTTTATTCAGTCAATGGATTCAATGGTTTTTGAATAACCTGGGAGAGTGAAGGGTCTTTGAAGTTTGCCTGACTGCCATGGCTGCCTTTCCTGAAACGTACTCTGAATTATCCCTGAAAAGAACTTGGCCAACACAGACATAGTCATTTATGTTTAAAAATAGGATGTGGGATTGCAAAAACAACATTGGGTGAAGGAATATATCTCTAAACTTTTAAGTAAATCCTTACTAGTCTTCCTATAGTGCTAGTGGTACAGGTAGACATTAGAATAAACTTCCAAATAAGTCTTGCACTGTCCAGCAGTCTATGGTATTGTGTGAGCATGAAAAGCACAGTAGCAGGAATACTGTGTGAGATATTGCCATAGGTAGCCCTGTAAAATTAATAACATAAAACATAATGCTGAGGAAGAGACATCTGGAGCATTTCTGCTTGCAGAAGATTTCCTTACCCAGAGGAAGGTCTGTTAGACATCTCCAGCTGCAAAACACAATTCAAACTCTCCATCCATGCAGTAGTGTCAGGAGTGATTTTGTTTGCAAGAACCTATTTCTGGGGCTGGCTGATGTGGTGGCATCAGCTAGAGATGTTGTAGGCTGCCAGGCTGCCTTTGTATTTTTCCTGTTCAGGACCTAGAATAAATTTAGTCTCAGTAAAAATAATTAAAACATCAGTTAAGAGCAGTGTTATTTGTCAGTCATGATTTGATAAAAACATTGCAAAGCCAACATCACTAAAGAGAGATTTGGAATTAGAGATCTGTTTTTTTTTAAATGGGAAGCTGAAATTTCCACACTGACCTTTGCTATTTTGGCCAAGGACCAAATGTGGTATCTATATGCTACCAACACATGGCATCCAGGACTCATCTCGTAACCTCATAACCCACAAAAACCTCCCATTTGTTTAATGTCTGTAGAACTTCCCTGAAGGCTGCTCGCCTGCAGAAGCAGAAGTATGAAGCAGATAGGACTCTCAGCAATTTCCCCACCCCTAGGTTCTCACCAGATCAGGACACCCTCTTGCTAAGACATAGTTTATTGTACAGTATAAATTTAAGTAAGCTGTGGCAAACCCAGCATATTTATATGCAGTATCCAAACCCACAGGACTAGTGTAAATTCCTGCATCAAGTGACAGATAAAAAACATCAGGGCAGGTGGCTTAGCATTCACAAATTATTAAATGTCTTTCTTCATTGGATTTGTAGTTTCATTTTTTATCTCATTTCTATATGTCTTTCTCTTCCTTCAGAATTATTTGGTTCTCCTGATTCCCAATTTGATTACTGAGTTCCTCACTATTTAGATCTTTGAATGTACATTCTTCCTGCATATCATTAATTTGGGGGAATGGTCTTATGTTTGGCTGCTCTTTGATATATGGCGCTGGTCTCTGCAGATTTCCTTGGAGAAGCAAGCAGCTCAGCACATGAGAACACTTGGCTTTTGAAGTTTCAAAGTTGCTTTTGGAGTCATCAGTTTTGAGTATTCTTCACTAGCAGCAATATCATATGGGAATAATAGAAGTGGGAACTATATCCAATTATTTTCATTGCAGTATAGCAGGGTGACAGCTTCTAGACACTTGCAAAAGAATATATGGCTAAAGCAGCGGACAGAAATGCACAGCTAGCTCATTGATTCACTTTGATGTCGGACCAAAAAAGTGCTCTTATCCCCAAACCTGAAGTTTACAAAGTATTTCAAACTTTTCATTGAGACAGCTAGAGTCAGGATTAAAGACTTTTGAAGAACAAACCCCTAGGAATGACCTTGTTTCAGAAAACAGGGATTATGGAGCACCATTCTTAATAGGTGCTCCTACAGTGAGTTTAATTAGAGCTTTTAGAAAGATATGAAGTGGAACCTGTCCTTTGCAGGATCTTTTCCTTCTGAATTAGTACTGTTTTATCCCTTGCCTCTGTAACCTACCATGCATCTGTACTTCTGCACAGTAAGAAGGATGGAGCAGAGCTGAATCTCTTCATCTATTTCTTTTCACTTGTCAGTCTGCCACAGAGACAATGCAGATGAACAGTTACTTCCTGATTTGGGATAGTACCCTGAGTCAACCTCATTAACGATAAAAGTCTTTGGATGTCCTGTGTCCACACTGTGTATTAAGAGCAAGGTAAATGCATCAATTGCTTGTGAGACAGGAGAGAATTTATATAGTAGGACACACTAGGAATAATGTCATAGTAATACCAGGTAAGTAGGAATAGGAAAAATACTGCAATTATTATAACAGAGTCTCACCCTTTGATCCTGGTAGAAATTAGACAGGATAAGCATCAGCATGGGTAATTCTCTGAGTTCATGTCTATGTATAAAAATAAAGGCCTAAACAAGTAGATCCCAGCAAGTTTCCAGTGGCCATTAATGAGAGTCAGATAGTCTTTAATTTAGTTTTCTGTCCTGGGCCAGACAAATGACAAACTAGGAACTAAGACGATTTTTGTACCACCTTCCCCATTCTCAAACTTTAAATGACAGCTTATTAGTCTGGACCTAAGCTTATAAATGAAAAACTATTCCTTTTTCTTGTTAAAGACTGCAGAGATGCTGAGTCTTGCAAACTTTGGAGTTTGCAAGACCAAGCATATAACCTTTACAGAAGCTGTAAGAGTGAGACAGTTCTAAAGCAGCCCAGAACAAAAAAAAAACCCCAAACAAACAAACCACCAAATAAGGTGCTTAACTGAGAGGAATTTCTGTTTGAGATTCAGACAAAGTTGACAATTCACACAGGATCCCTCACACAGGGTACTGACTGCTAATAACACACATAGCGAGTTTCTCCTCCTGTTTTGATAGTTTGCTGACTGAGCTTCCTGTCACCTGAGTTTAAAGAGATCTAAGCTTTAAAAACATGAGATTCAGAAAGAAGATAACATCAAGATGTTATTCCTATCATCTCTAGTCAGCTGTTCTACTTTACTTACATTGTAGAAGTTTGACTATAAAGTCAAAAATCTTCTGTCTTCACCTTCATAAAGATTTAATGAACTTACCGTATACATTTGTCACGTACCTGTGTATGGACCATACATCACTCAAGAAAAGTATTTATCCAGCCACCAGGTCAATTTTCATCCAGCTTTCTGTCTGACTTCTGTGAAGAATGAATTGCTTAGTGCAACTGGAAAACTAAGCACAGTGTAAAATCATGACATATTTACACCTTTATACTTAAGAGAAGCTACAATCCTGTCCCAATATCAGAAGAATTAGGGATCGAGAGAGATAGAGGATTTCACAGGTTTTTTCCTGCTCCAGCATATCCACATACAAAGATAAATTACAGTGTTTCATGATAAAGCCACAGTTTACACCTTGATATTTACTCAACCGAATCAGACAAAAAGTATTCTGATGCTTACATGGGTGTATTGTGCCAGACTGTTCAGTGCGATATTACTCTGTTGAGGAAGTGATTAAATCTCACCATCAGAAAGTAGCAAACCAAAAATAAATGCCATTCATAGAAAGTTCAGAGCACATAATCTAACTATTGGGCTACTGGGCTCTATAGACTAACGGGATTTCTGACCTTCATTCAACTCGGAGGAACAGGAACCTTCTCTTTTCCTTTGCTTTTCTTTCATCTGCTGTGAATGAAACATAAGCAGAATGGAGTCATTTTTTCTTCAGAGTGCTTCGAACACAGGCATTTTCTTGATGCTAAGGGCTCATGAAACACCGTGTCTGGTTTCCGGCTTTTCGCTCCAGCTGCAATAGAAGATGAAGAATGGCATCTTCTGCCGGAATTGAATGAGTTGTTCAAATTTGACAACTGATTGGTCAAGTAAAGACTTGTCAAGGGTTTTCTTCATGCTGTGACAAAACTTTGTGAAGCAAAGGCCTCCAAAAGCATGCAACAGCTGAGATTCACATACTGTTGAAGTACCAGAATCTGTAAACACATTTTGCTTTTCAGTTTAAGTGCACATTGAGAAACATTTTGTGAAGATTGAGCAGATAAGAATCCACATAAGAATCCCATGTAACTTAGTAATACAGAGTAGAGTCTGCTCACACTGAAAAGTCTTCACTATGCACAGCAAAGCCTGGGAAGTGTGGTGTAGTTACTGAGAATACCTACTGAGATTACAGGATCAATGAAGCCCCTACACTTTTTCATGACTTTTCTTATGTTTCATCAGGATTTTGACTTCCTTAATGTTACTGATTCTAGAAAAGATTCTAGGCAAGGGAAAGTACAGCTAATAATGAATAAAGTGGCGTGTAAGTGACCTCTGGTGGACAACAAGAACTGTGTTAAATTTGTTTGTTTTTTCTCAGAACAGTAGTTTATCCATTTAAGTAGATTACGCCAATTCAGTTGAATATTATCTAATATTATACAATAATCAAAGATATTTTCCACCCAAACCAAAAGTATTTCATATGAAAAATTGAAAACTAATACAGGAATAGTAAAGTTTTGAATCATAAACTTTAAGAACGTCTGTAACAACAGGGATTCTTGACTGTTGCATACATACCATTAACATTATACCACTAACAAAGAGAAGCTAAGGCAATCTTTCAGGTGATATAAAATTCACAAGCAATTTCAAAGGGAACAGAGTGGCCCTGCTTATTCTGAATTTCCACCTGGAGCTAAACTACAATACCTTCTCACATGGGTCTAACACTAGACGCAGGAGACGATTTGCTGTACAGAAATAGCACATTGAAATCATTCCCAAGGAAAACTAGTCTGTCTTGGCAACAGTTGTCCTGGCAACTAAGTCTCCTCACAGAGGATGATGGCCACAGATCTGTGGAGACCGATCCATGAGACATTTTTCTCACAGACCAGAGGGGGTAGAACAGAGCTGCAAAGCCCCCGCTATTTGGTTTTCCTCCCTCTCACACATCGATAGGGAAATCCCATCAGACACAAATGTTATCCAAAATTCTGCCTCTTGAATGTAGATCCAAGATGTACTAGCTATAAAGCATATTAATAGGTACCATCCTTAAAAACATGTATATAATTATTTTATCTTTTTAGCTAGTCATGTTAAGGACTGGCTTAACTCTCCACCAAGAGAGAAAGATTGCAGTGGAAAAATCACTTTGGAATATAAGTCAACACAGCCATGACAGTACTAAGCAAAGCACAGATAAAAAAAAGCAGAGCACATTTTTGGCTAAGTAGATTTTCAGAAGACAGTGTGAAAGCTTTGAAGAGCTGTACAGCTTTTGATTTCATATCTTATGTGAAGAGCTAGCACTGCCCCAGGAAGGCTGTGCTGTGCTTTTAACTGCACAGCCCCAGACCTGAGCCTAAGTGAAGCCTAAGTCTTATAACAAGGAGCTCAAATGGTGGTCTTTTGCCTTGGACAGTGTTCTCACGTTCAACTCTGCCTGGTTGTCTGTCATGACTTGCTTGGTCTTTCTGCTAAAGTGGCCTTACTGCAAGGTACTATCACTTTGGGACAAAACCCAAGCTATATTAGTTGCTGCCTCTTCCCCTGTACAGCATATGCCTAGCATTCATTGACTGAAATGACTAGAAACACTAAAGTAAAGATGTCTCCTTTACAGCACCATTTACACACACACACGCACAGCCCCCCAAGGTGTAAGAGGACAACATATTAAGTCTCACTTCCCAGCCAAAGCCTGCTGTTCCCTTTTTCCCCTTACTCCTACCTCTGAGCACAGTTTGCCTCTGTAGCTCCTGGTAATACCTGAAGCCTTCCACAAGGTGAGCCTCACTTTGTCACAGTCACCAGGCTCTCATGCCAGGACAAGGGTTGCAGGGATGGCAACTCTCCTTCACAAGGAGGATGAACAGTCCTTTGGCCAGAGAGCCTGCAGACCTGCACTGCCTTGAAATCCTGACACCCAGGCAAAGCAGCAAAACAAAAACCAGCCATTTCAATTTCATAGGCTCGTTACTTTCTGAGCCATCTTTCTCAAAGGACATGTGTAACTGGAGATTCTGGGCAACTGAATGATAAGCAAGGGGTTGAGCGGGGAGCAGAAATTTAAGCTACGACAAATTAATTAAAATGGATCGGTTGGAAGAAACAAGAGAACTACCTGAGTCCATCCCAGCTCAAAAAGGGCCAACATGAGAGTCAGGGTGAGCAGAGCTGCACCAGGAAATTGTAGTCCAGAAACAGCAGCATTTCCAGCAGTTTTGCAGAAACTGAAATGAAAGAAACGTTCCTGTTTCAGAAAATGTAACTTTGCAATAAAATTATTTCCTCATGGAATATTTCTCATGGTTTATTCTACTTCTTTAATCTGAATGATGACAATCTGTGCATACTATCACTTAGCCATGAATATTTGGACACATACATTGTCATACAGCAGGAATGCAAAAAGAGTTTATTAGATGACAGCAGAAACATTGCATGAATTAATATTTGCACAAGAAGCAGAGAGATGTTTTTCATCAGTTTATACTTCTCTTTCCATTACCTGCACAGTAAACACAAACACAGTAAATGTTCTAGGAGATTATTAGACAGGTGGACTCTCAGAGACTTTCAAGGAGAGCAAAAAAGCACCTCAAGCTATAAATCACACGCCTTGAAAATTGCATAATAAATACTTGGAGATATGTAAAATTCCACTTCTAACTCAAGTAAGTAAACAACTTGAAAAAATGAGCTCAGACATAAAAAATATGAATAGACTACAAATCAACTGCAAACACATTAAAGACCTATATTTGTTGAATACATTATTCATGAGAAATAATTTGAGCTGTAGTTGTATGCATTTTATGTTGCATAAACTTGAGCAAATACTTGTAACCATAAGCTGATTTAAAGAATTAATGAGCAATCTCTAAATAAAATTCTATTACTAAATTAATTCCTCCCTGATTTGCAAAGCCATATGCTTCTTTTAGCATATATTCCACTACTTCTATTAACAGCTGAGCCCTGTAATGTCAGGATAGTGATAAACAGTTTACATCTGATCAAGATCTTGCTAAACTGGGCTGCTATGAGGTAAGGGAAAAGAAAGCACCATTAAGGAAGCGTTCTTAAAGTATTTAAAGTTCAACAGCAATGCAAGCCAGTCGTATGTTTATGGTAAACAGCCACATTTCTTCTCTAGGATCTAGCTGCAGTCCTCTGGGCTCCTCAGGCTAACAGGTACTGCAATGTAATGTGGTACATCTCCACAGTTTAAAGTTACATACCATACTGGCAGTGTTACCACACTTTTTAGTAACAATAAGCAATTGGGAAATTTGGATTCCACGTGCCTTTTAGGAAGCTCCCTCAGAAATGTTTTCTATGTTCTCTGCCATAGCTATATCATTTTTGGTAAAAAACCTTTCAAAAAGAAAACAGTTAGGCATTATCCCCAGTTAGGTGTATGTGCAAACGAGAAGTACAATCTCAAGAAAGAATTTCTTTATTTTTTAAAAATATCTGGGATCTTCTTTCCCTCAACTCTTCCTTGCCTCCTCTGCTGGCAAAATGTCTCCAGTATGGGCACAGAAAAGGATGCTCACACACCCAGGTGCCCGAGTGACAGCATTTATGTGTCAGCTTATGGCTTCTCTGAACTCAGTGGCAGCTATGGAAAAGCATGAAGAGTGGGCTCAATTTGCATTAACTACACTGCATTAACTCCACACTCTTCTGCACTTCTGAACTAAACATGTACTATGCTGAAGCAATATTGAAGGAACACAAGATTTATTTCATTAACAAATAATACACATTTGCGCATCCTGAATAAGAACCAATGCAATAAAACAGTGGCTAGTATCACTCTCAGTTTTAGGTGATATTTTGCACTGGATTTAAATTGCCTGATCTTAATAGAATTCAAGGTAGATTTCAAAAATATGTATTTTCATGCCAAATCCCTTTCCATGTCGTTCCAGTAATCACGCCTTCATTATTTTCTGGTATTATTTGGGATATTTTCTTGTTAATTATTCTGTAATTTCTCATATTATATGGAAGCCTTAGTAAACCAGGTGCTTTTTAACTGCTGGAGATAATGGGGAATATGTACAAATTAAGTTCTCTTCCAATTGTTAGTTCCCCAAATGATTACCCAAGAGAGGAAAAACATCTAGTCTGGCTTCCACAGTTAGCTGACCTTTAAATTCTGAATTTAGTTAAAATACATAATGCTGCTTGACCACTTGTTGAGACACTGTAAAGCTTTCAATTGCCTTTTTGGATTGAGCGCATATCAGGGATAATGTTGAGCAAAACAGAAAACAAACAAAAAACCCCAAAGCCAAACAAACAGAAATCAAACATCTAATATTTACAAAGGAATTCAATACTTACAATAACTGCTCTAGTACAATAGCTCCTATCATCTGCTTTCAACTAATATTTTACCCGTTCTCTTGTATTCACTTCGTCACACATAAACATGAATTGTACAAGTGACTTCCCATTATGCTTTCACTTACCCTCTTTATTTCAGAAACATTTTTAAGGTTCCAAATGAGTTTGGAGTAGTTTCAAGGCTTGGTCATGGATCAGATGCCATTTTGCAGATTGAGCCCGCAGAAAGAAACACTCAAGCTTTACTTGCTGCTCTGAGATGCACCTGTAGGTGGTTACATAGTGGGTAGACTGTAATGCAGAAGAAGCTGTTTCTCCTCAGTGCCTCTTCTGGATCTGACTTCATTGAATACAAGGACCACAGAGATGAACTTTGGCCTTTTGTAAATGTCATGCACAGTTTCCCCACATTATGGACTAAAACCAAAATGGACCTTTCTAAATTTTTTTTCCTTTGTTTGTTTTAAACCCTCTCCCCACAGTTTGGCTAATTTATGGCACCAACCAAACAACTAGTTGTTGCCATTCGTCTTTGACAGCATTGCTACACATTGGAAATCAAAGCTGTTGAATTTGTAGAGTATCCTTCCACAAAACATGCCTTGGTATTTGAAAAATAATAAGGAATGAATCCTAACTGCTCTTACAAGATATGGAAGTTATCAAGGTTTTCCAGACCAAGGATTTTTAAACACTAGATCTCTCCAAAAAAGCGTGAACAAAAGAGATCTTGATATGATGACAGAAATGCAAAAACGGGTTTGTTAACATGTTCCAACAGCATTCCTTAGCTCTTGAATGACTCTCTGTTGTGTCCCATCCAACAAGAGGTTTGCAGCTCTAGTGCAATGACTGTTATTCTAATAGTCATGTATCTCTTACAGTCAGAAAATGTTTATGTGACCAGTAGTTTGAATATAATTTATAATGCAAATGAGGTATATAATAGAATAGGACCTTCTGGCACACACCATTCTATGGTAACTATTGCTCCAGTAGATGGCAATGTCTATACCATTAAGTCTCTGGAGCTCCTTTTTGTTACAGCCCAAAGATATTTGTCATCTTTTTGAAAAGTATGGTACAGTAAAGTTTTTATTAACCTCAATGAGAGCTGTAGGTTTCCAGAATTTTTGAAAATCTACTCTCTTTTTTTTTTTAAACTTAAGACTAATTTTAGCAGGTTGGTTTAAATAGCAAGTCTAAATACAGACATAACTCTGAAAATAACGAAATGCCCATAGAAGATCTAAAAAAACAACCATTGTTTTCTCCCAGTGTTTTCTAACCTGTTTTTAGATAATCATAGGATACATCATAGGTCTTCAACACATAACTGTGAATCGACTGGTAAATGATAGATAAATAAGTTAATGGGAGGATTTTTTGTTGCTACTATCACCTTGCAGGAAGAAGGAATGAGTCACAACTGAGCAGTTTCTGTTTGTCTTTAGTGGTAAGGACAGAACATTAGAAAATTAATTTTCACTGATGCCAAAACAAATGAAGGAAGAAAATCACGTAGCTGATGGAATTCAATGTGGAATCTAAGCAGGAATGCTAAAAGAGTGAATTTGTTACTGTGATACAGTAAAGTCATAACAGGGACATAATTTATGTAATGTAGTTCAAAATGTTACTTAAAAATGATACACTGACAACTAAAATCAACATGCAATTTAGACTAAGAGACAAACCACACAGATTAAAAAGTCAGAAATTGCTAACAGGATCTATCTTTCCACTTACACATTTGTCCATTGTTCTCTTTTTACCACTGTTTCTATTGATTTCCAGTTTGAATTGTAGGATTTTATTACTTACATGCCTAAGAATTTCTCCTGCCTGCATATCATCTATTTCATGTAATGGTTATGCTGAGCTGCTGTTTATTCCATAGCACTGCTCTCTGCTGACTTCCTTAGAGAGGCAAGCTGTCCAGCAACTTAGCAATGAAAAGCTTTTGAAGTCTCAAGTCACCTTCAAAAAATACCAGTTTTGAATATTTTTCCACCAGCAATCATGCCTTTTGGGAGCGGGAGAATGAGGAGGACCCAAAAGCACAATATATCTAAATTACATTCAGCATGGTATAGCAGAGCAGCAGCTTCTAGGAGCCTGCTGAGCAAGGCCTCCCTGAGTGACAAATGTGTGAGAGCACCCCATACAAATGCATAGCTAATTTGCCAGTTTACTTTGATGTGAGTTCAATTGAGTACTGCTATTCCAAATGAAAAGTTTAAATGAGTTTCCAGCTCTGTAGTTCTCTGAAAGATCTAGGGGATTCAGGATCAAAGATGTCCTGGAATTAGAAGCCCTTTGAGAAGGCCTTTACATCACACTGGTGTTACTCACATCCTGGAGAATCACTTCAGTCAGATCTCTGAGGAGGCTGCAGTAACTCTGGAAAAATCTTTTTTCTTGAAGGAATACCATATTGCTTGTACACACTGATTTGCTGCTGTTTATGCCACCACCAGTGTAACATCACCAGCCATGCAACAACTTGGCTTAGCTAAGGACAAAACAGAACCTGCAACTCCACAGGTGCCTAAACCACTTGCAAACACAATCTCAATCTGATTCAGTTCTCAAAATGCATCTGCATGAGTGAAGTGGACTAACAGAAGCTACTGTACCTATGGTACACCAGCTTTTCCTATCGAAATAAGGACCTTATCTCACCCTGGAAAGAGGAAGTAATAAATAAGAGACTGTAACAAATAAAAGGAAATCCTAATCTTTTACTACAGATACAAAGTACATGGACCTTACAGACCTTCACTGGAATTCCAGAATTTAATATATTCAGAAAGTTCACATGCTTGTATTTATATCCTTCTTGAATAAATTCCTATAATTGCCTGAGTAATGGCTTTTTAAACCTGCCTTTTGGCCTCAGTAAAATTATTTAAGTGGAAAAGAGGCATTGCTTTCTGTGCAAGTTTGCCCAATCATGCTTTGTAAAGTTACCTGATGAGAAGGTGCAATAGTGAAAAGACTTCAGTACTACACAGCAGATTTTTTCATCATAGAGTAACATACACAGTAGTCAATTTTCCACAAACACTAAACAACTGCACTGACTGAAAATATATAAATTATCATTACAGGAGAAAATTCAGTCCCTCTTCTGAAATTAACATCAGCACTGACTCCCAATACTGCATTCATTTTCTGTGGTAATAGCAATTGCTATGTGTTACTGTGTGGAAACACAAGTTTTACTACCTTACTTAATTTCAGAATGTATTGAATGTATTGGAAAATATGAAGTGATAATATTCTATTTAAAGCAGTGTCATGATGATGAATTAACATTACTCTAAGGTAAAATAATTATGATGGGTTAATACTGGACTTAGTAGAAGCACTTCTTGCCTTTAGTCTCTACCACTAGCTAAGCTGGAAGACTTCTCTAGCTGGAAAATGGCTGTTGTTTTATCTTGGTCTCCTAACCCTTTAGTAACCCGCCCACCAAATCTGCTGCTCTCAGAAATTCTGCATGGAACAAAAGTATAAAAATTTATTTCCTTTCTCCTCTGTATTTACTCAGAATGCCATTAGACACTCTTGTCAATGACATTTCTAAATATGAAAATGTTGAAAGCAAGAGAAAAATATATTACCCAAATATCAGTCCTGAGAGGACAATGGCAAGATACTTGTATGCAAGTGTGGCATATCTGAAAGACATTTCTGACAACCTCTCCAGGCTGCTTACAGGGGAAACCACAAGTACCAAAGCAAAGCCATAGAGAAACTCTAGATATCTAGCAGCAAAATAAATTAGAAGATAACTGGAGAAGATCTTGGTAATAATAACTGGATAATACTAACAACTGAAAGAGATCTTGATAATATTCAGAGGCAATAATAACATATTTTGCGAGACCTGAGGTAAAGTATATAACTATGGAAGAGTCTTTTGGGGAGGACTAATACAGTGACTGATTTGCTAGGCAGAAAGGCCAAACCTGGCACCTCTTCTGCCACTGAAAATACAGTGCTGATGCACAAAGGTCCATGATGAGATATTGTGGCTCCCTTCCCTGTTTCCCTCTTTAGCTGCCTGATAACATGGGTGAGCAAATATGGCACCATCAGTGTCAAAAAGCTAAGAAAGGTGTGGAAAGTCCTGCTTGCTTGAATCAGAGAGCAGGTTTGCTCTAAAGGCACTATTCTTCTACCCTTCCTTCAGATAGAGAGGTGGATTATGTGACCTTTCACAACCTTCAGCAGCCCTCTCTTCTGTACTGCTTTGTTTTCATTGGTTTCATGCATTAATAGTATTTTCTTGCAAGCAGCTTCATTTTATGAGCACTCAGTCTCTTAGGACACAAACATTTGCTTTAGATTTTTTTCTTAACTTGGTAGTGGGAAATTTTCAGATCTTCTCTGAAGTTAAAATTACATTTCTGATGTTCTCAGCATTGGATGCAGCAGCATTGATCAGTCAGAGTTAATGACAGTTGCTGTCGGAGCTGTTGACTCTCTTCAGCTGCTCATGCTGTATAAAGTAACTATATGAAATCAAGATGGGTTGATTACCACTTTTCCTTTTGATTTGCTGCTTTTTAATACATGAGTGCTCCTGGACAGCTCTTAAATAACCCCTTTAAGAAAGAAGCCCTTAAAAAAAGTTGATTTAAAAATCACCTAAAGTTTGGAAACCCAAACTAAGGTTCCATCACATTACACTGTAAGAGCCTTGACATCTAAGTACTCCCAGACGTATTTCCCCTTGCTCATAGTTAAGGGTCTGTGATGTACTCGGAAAATAAGAGGACTTCAGAGGTGGGGCAGGTGTTCAACATGCTTGGAAGCCTTTATTCTTTGAGTGTAAGGTGATGAGCTGGGCAAGGACTTTAGCAGATAATTATGGGGGTAATTTTGCTAAGCCATTAAAGTTTCTCTCTGAAAGCAGAATTCAGCCCTTATAATCTTGTCTCTTGATATCCCTTCTTGCTGTTTTACTCATCAGCTATAACTAATGTCCAATTGCATCTGAGCTCACAGTTGCTCTGAATTCACTGAGTTTGTTCAGACAAAACTGCACTAAAATCCAATTTACTAAATTCAGGGTTTTGTAATCAGCAGCCAAAAACCATACAGACTGGATCTATCAAATACACATTTATCTTCCTACCCATGAAAAGAGGTAGATATGCACAGATAAGCAGCTTTGTATAAATGACACCAATGTAAGTCAAGCAAGCTCAGAATTATAAATTCTCAATAGTATGATGATGCACGTCAACATATCTTCTACAAAACAGGAGGGCAGAAATATTACTTTCGACACATTTAATGGGTGCAACATGTAGATATGTCATCAGAATGGTATCTACACAAATATAAATTCTGAATAATAAAACATAAAAATTCATCTTTTCTGTGTGTAGCTTCATTAAAAAGACAAAAAACTAGAAGCAAAAGGACTCAGTTATTTACTCTGTAACCTTTGTTGCTTTGCATAAGTTTAAAGCAGAAGTAATTTTGGAGTTCAACGTGCCACTAGCCAGTTAAACAATTAGTAGAATGATCTCAGATTTCTCCTGTATGCCACTTTGTTTTAGGTACATTTAAATAACTAATCTAAACAAATAATCTAAATTTTTTTTCATAGCGAAGCTACATTGTACAAATAAATTTCAGCCAATGGCTAATTAACTGATAGGCATACTTCATGGCATAATAGAGACTGAATGTATATCATAATCAGCTTCTAGAGTATCTGATAATACCAGAAACAATGTCTGTGCAAGTTACTGCAAGCTATTACTTAAGCCCATACAAATTCTACATTTAGACTAATCAAAAGTCTAATAAAACCAAGGAAAATATTTCCATGGACTGTAACAACTCAGAATCTCAGAGTCAATCTGTATGATGCTGAATTCAGCAGTAAATCCAAAATTAAAATACCAAGAGAAGTTTTTTTCTTCTGCAATATATTCATTACAGTTGGTATTCTACAGACCACACCTGGAATTCTCAAATTATGTACTGCTTCAGCATTAAATAACATAATTAAGAGAGACTTGAAAGACCTAAGTCATTTTGAAATTGCGTTTTAGAAGATGCTTAACATAAACCCTTCCTTTAGAATCTGACACTTCATACATATACATGTATCTATGTACACTATGGATTAAGTGGCAGGAACTTTGGTTTCTCAGCTGTGCCAGTTTACAATAAGCAAGAATGGCACCTACCATACTTGAAGTTATGACCACGAGATCACAAACAACGGGAAGTTTAGCGTTGACATGGCAAAGAAGGAAAAAGCACGCTGAACTGACTGCTGCTTTGTCTGCTGCAGGTTGTCCTTATGATTCACTTTGTCAGTTCTACGCACACCTGGCTTTTCAGTAATGAAGACCAATTATTCACAAAGGTCACAGAACCTTTTAAAAATTGTCCTCAGTACAGTGTACTTCAGCAGATGTGTATTTTCTACTCTCCATTTAAACTAGTTCTTCTGTTGTTACCCTCTTTCTGCATAAAACATGGATTACTCTGAGACTGAACAAGGTGCCCCCTTGCCTGTCCCCACCTCCTGCTTCCTTTCACACTCCATTGAAAAGATGCAAAAAGGTTAAGAAAAGATAAAAAATATGCATATATATGTATATATTTATGTATATTCATATATATGCATATTAATGCATACACATGTATATAGATATTAAAGTAAATTGCTAGAAGGATTATGCTTCTACAGAATCTCATACTCTGGGATATCACAAGGGCTGACCCTAAAGGGCAGAATTTAACACTGTTCTGGTCAATTGGAACCCTGCTGGAACTGGTTTCATACTTTTCAGCCCCTGACAGACT
Organism: Actenoides hombroni; assembly: GCA_024336885.1. NCBI lineage: Eukaryota > Metazoa > Chordata > Aves > Coraciiformes > Alcedinidae > Actenoides > Actenoides hombroni. The sequence continues at coordinate 3,586,244 of WUAM01000305.1, forward strand.
TTAAGAAATCTTAATTCTGTACTTTTCCACATAACAAAGCAACCTAGAACCTGACCTTACTAAGAATAGTAATAAGGAAGCAAGACATTTGAGCTTATGGTAACAGGAATTCTTTCAGAAAATACATTTCAGAAGGAACACAGGAGGACAAACACTAGCATTAAGAGTTAATCTTGGCAGCCCAGCACCTTTTCTTAAGCTCTAAGAGAAAAATAATCTAATTCCTATTTCCAGTTACCAATAGATTTCAAATAAAGATTACAAGATTGTTGCTACCTGTTCCATGGAAAGGACACTTCTTTTCAATCCTTTATTTTTCCCTACAACAGGATTGCCAAAAGCAAAAAGATCACATAGGGAAACAAAGAGTGTTCTTTTTTCCATGCAGAGAATGAGAGAGAAAGAAAGAGACAGACACCTACGGATGAGAGTTTATCCTACTGAAATAGCTTACCAATGTCACCTCACTAAACAATACTGAGGCCAAAAATTTTTGGGCAGGGCCCATACTCCTTGGGTTATTCACCAGCTTTACCTTGCACAGCTTATAAATCCTCTCTTCATTCCCTCCTCTCCAATCAAGGCCTCAGACTCAGTAAAACGTTTTCCATTGAACCCTTTCCATTGTTTATTTCTCCCCTCATGTTTGCCTGAAATTCCCCATTGCCCTACATAGCCTGCACAAGGTTGGTACATTAAAGTATATTGTTCAGTACTTTTCAAGTAATGCACATGATATGGCTGACTTTATTCAAAATTACATGTGCTCAGATACCAATAAGGTCATGCTTCCTATAAGTATTGTATCAGTTAGTGAAATATTTGTTGCTATTCAGCCTCAGGGTTTTACTCACAGGTCAGACAGTATTTCACTCAGTACTTCTGTAACATTCTATCTGATGCAGCTTTTTATCTAAAAAACAGAACAAAAAAAGAACAGTATTCATATTTTCATTAACACATGATTTTTTCTCCCATTGTTACAAGTTAAGAGAAGTCTTAGGGATATCTGATGGACCATTAACTATAAAAAGTCATCACCAGAGTTGCATTTCAAGCCAAAACTGAAGAGATCAAGTAGATAAAGTAATCCCCCAGGTAAAACACTTCAGTACAAATTACAAGAAGCAGGGTATTCTGGTGCTCAAACATCTGATGAGTGTAACTTCCATCTGTGCTTTGCTGAATTCTGGCAGCAGGCAGGCTTGCTTAGACTATTGTTCAGCCAGCAGGATGACTTTGTTAGCACAGGAGATGTGGGACAGAATTCTCAAATGAAGGCAGCTATCAGAACAAACGGTAACTGAAGAAATAGGACTCCACTTGAATGAGCTTTAGATCTTCTTATTTGCAGGCAAACAAGCCATCAAATAGGAATTGGAGTAATTTGTGCTGTAGGATACTTAGATACTGATTCAGAACATATCACTACCTCTTCAATAAATTGTGGGTTGTTACCCTGGTGCATGGGTAAAATCAAGCCTTTTCTGTTTAATCAACAGGAAAGGTGTTTCTACAGCCATATGACAATAGTAGAGATGAATTAAACATTACCCATTAAGTGAAGTATATTCCAGCCAAAGCAGAATATACGATACAATATTCATCTTTACCTGGTATGTCATGAATCAGCAGTGATAAGTTCTTTTGAAAATATTAGCTGGTACTTTGTTACTTCAAGTGAAATGTGCTTTCAGATGAACTTTAATGGTTGAAGATGGTGGATGACACTTCAGCATAAGGAAACCAGAATTTCATTATTTAACTATGTCCTTTAATTACCGGATTAATCTTCGAAGCATTATGAAGTGCATTTGCAAAGTCAGGAAGAGAATAAAAGGATAATAGAGGATAAAAACCATACAGAGAATAATAGGTACCAATGGTAGAAGTGAGTGCTGATAATGAAAAGATGCACATATGCTGAGGCTATATTTATACATCAAGATTACACAATGAAGGAACCATGATTCTTCTGTCCCTTTACACCTGCAAAACATAATGTGGCGCATTTTTATATTAGGCTATTATAATATTTTTATAATCAGCTCTATCCTAAATCTGCATGTTATGTATCAGTTGTGGTCATCCTCAGTATGGGAGCTTCAATATATTACAAGCCTTCTCAACTATGGTTCTTTATTTAATGGAATCGGAAGGTGGGAACTTCTGATTTACTGTAGCACACCCCACAATGTTATTAGACTATTAAAATATCTTTCTTTTCACTTACTCTTTTAATGAGCTCTTGCAGATGACTGCTGTGAAGGTGTGTCCTTACTTCAACTTTGTGTAGGCTTAAAGAAGTTTCATGCGATTAAGAATCAGTCCTCATCTGGCTTCTGGAAATTGCCAGATGTCTTAGAGATTCATTTAAACATAAAAATAATATGTTTAGTTTTTAATTGGTTCTTTGTTTTGTGCATTCTCCTCCTAACCTTATTTTGGAGTAAGATAGCTGTTGAAACCTGTAGTGTCCAAAATGAAAGCACATGATTCTCCCTGATTTCTGAGCATGTCAACAGATACAAAGTTGTGAGGTTGCCCCAAGTCTCTAGAGCTGTCTTCTAGACAAAGCTTTGGACCAGAAAATAAAAACAATAAAAATACTAGCTAGCTCTCGTCGCAAATGCCATCTTTTCCCTAATATTTGTTCTCTTATAAAAACACAAACACAGTTATCTAAGATTATGAGGACTCAAAGAAATAAGTGTTAATCATATACTAAGTGGCAATTTTGTGCATTCTGAGCACAGTCTCAGTAATACCAATCTAACAGAGAGCGTTACATCGCCATAAAAGTAATATGAAAAAACCTGTTATAATTTAATTTCTGTCTACATACACTACATCCAATACTAAAAAAAAAAAATAAATTGTAACTCAAACTATCTTCCTTAGATGCATCTAAATTACATGAAACTAAACAGGCTTTAGTTTAAATTACTGGAATGCAATTATCATAGACTGTCACTTCTACCACAAATGTAGAATTGGAACTGAATTTGGAATAGGTAGGGAATGAAATGATACTACTACAAAATTTTAGCCATTATTCTGGCCACCTAGATAACAAAGACACCATCTCCTGCTTAGTGCATTGTATTTTATATATATATATATATATTAATAAAAGCAAGAAATTAAACTAGAAAACTGAGGTACTCATAGACCTGAAAGGAAGTGTATCTGAATGCCTTGGCATCCAAAATTATATACACATATGTACTAACAAGCTCTGTCAAAGGACTGTGGATAACTGTATTCTGGAAAATTATGCTTGGTCTCATCTGTTCTCTTAATAATCCTTGATTTTTTCACCATGAACACTCCGTATAGTTTCAAAAAACAACTAAGGAATAAAAATATTCTTATAGCAACAGTGGAATACTAGTATAGTATGGCATCCATCCAAACCCATTTAATTTTCTCACTTCCGTAGACTGTTATCTAAAATTCTCCAGAAGCTGTTCCTTCTTTCACTTGTGTTCAGTACAATAAATGTGTGTACAAACATACAGTCATGTGATGTGGGCAGAAAAACATCAAGTGGCTGCAGAAATGAGAGAGGGTCTAGTATCACTCAGAAGGCATCTCATCTGCTGACCTAGAATCATCTCAATCAGTTTAATCAGAACCACAGAACAGCTCTAGAAAGAGAGACTCAGAACATGGCAGTAGTTTTGTGGCTTCCGCTTTATCTAATATATTATTTTTTAAAAAACCTTGCCTTTATGGCTCTTCTGTATTTTCTAACAGGCATGCAGAGGTGGTCATTTATCAAGAAAAAGCAGGAAACTGGTATTAACTGGAAGCACAAGAAGGTACTACTTCACATCTAAATCCCTCACTATCTTGACAAAAATCATTTGTCTTGTATTTTGGAGCCAAGGATACTTAAAGTACTAGCTCCAGGTCACTGTGAAAAGAGAAGGAGAAAATTAAATCCATAGAGAAAATGTAAATGACTATATTGATATTCTTATTTTGCTTACCAGTAGTATCTAAAGTTTATATCAAAATATTCTGGTATATAAACTGGATAAATGGTTAGGTAAATAACGAAAATTTATAATTGCTACATATCAAGTAACCTAAACACAGGTTGCTGACAGTAGAGTTAAAACACCTAAACTTTGGGGTTTGGTGTGTTTTTCTTTGACTTGCCTTTATTTTCCGCAGTTTCCTCAGATACACTCTTTGGGGATATTGTCCACATTTTTCTGTAATCTCCCCCCCCCCGCCTCCCCATAGCCTTGTCCAGGCTGCCATGGTCTCTTCTTCTCTCTAACCTGTAATATTAAACACAAGAATTGTGTACCTATCACAGTAATATGAGTCAGTTTATCTCATAGGAGCAAAAGTACAGACAGGAATGCATACTAAACTAATATGAGTTTCTGATATGATAGTTTATGAGGTGTTTGGTTTTATCCCAAAACCATCTAATTGCCCTTTGAATATAAATATACATTTAAATAATGTACAAAGTAACAACTGCTTTTCAGACTAAAGTTTTGACAACAAACTCTTCTACCACGCTTACTGCAATACTCTTGGATCCACTGCACTTTTTACGCTTCCACAATCCAACGTGATAACGATTTGAAATAGCTTCTAAAGGCTGACAGTTTGAAATTGCTTCTAAAGGGTGTATGCCTGCCAAGGTGTTGGAAGAACAGATGAACATAGGTGGGATCAAAACTGATCAATGCCATCAAAACGTTTTGCAGACTTCCACTTCTAAAGTAGGAGGCTTCAGTGGCAGAAGATGATGAGGATAAGGAAAATACTGCTCATCGGTTGGGCTGAAGCATCCCCCTGAACATGACCAGGCAGTTATTAAGCTTTTCAGAGTGGTTCATTCAGGACTTATATAAGAGAAGGGAGAAATATTGCATCCAAGCCTTGCAAAGCACTGTTTTGATTGTCTTCATAGTTCCTACTGCTGCTATCAGGCAGGACCGGCTGGGAGAAAAAATGAAAATAAACGTGCTATTCACGAAGGGAGAAGAAGCTGTACCGAAACCAAATGTTCAGGTTTTTTTTCTGGTACATTGGGAACAGGGGGACAGGGACTGCAGTTTGCAGTTGTCTTGCAGCAGGTTCTGAGTAGGCTGTGCTCGTCCTTCACCCCACGAGGGGGAGCGTCAGACCCGAGAGTTCTCCGGCCGGGCAGCAGCCTTGGAAGTTGAAAACACCTTGGCCAAAAGCAATCGGTTCCTGGAGCAGAAAACTGCCTCCTTATTCGTTTCTGCAGGATGTAAGGGAGAGGAGAAGGGAAGCTGAACAGGATGTCATTATTTCTGTGCTAACGCTTTACCAGGCAGCGATGCTGATTTAACCCCCAGGATGGAAAAGCTGATTTCCCTTAGAAAACATAGTGTAGGGGGCAATTTGCACATTTTATGTATTTCTGTGACTACAACAGAAGATACATTCAACTGCGGTGTGATGGGAGAAGCCAGCATTTCATATGAGTCATTTTACACCAGTAGCAACTGGTCTGACAATGGATTTAACTCCTGTGTGCAGTCTGCTTCCTTGTGATGAATGGCAGAGTCACATTCTAGAGAATATCATCTTTGTTGGCACCTTAGAGACTGCCAGGTTCAGTAGTGGAATTAAGGAATTAGTACTCAATCAGCTTGCTAATGCTTCGATTTCTCAGCTCCAAACCATGCAGTGTTTTCCAGCCTTACTGATACAGACTAAAGTCATGAAACACCCCAACTGCGATCCTCTCTACACTGATGTTTCCTCAAATGCAGATATGCTGCTGCAAAAAAATTATATTTTGGATACACCTGCAGTCTTTCTGCATCAAAGCACTTTGCTGGGGCAAGGCAAAGCTTGTCTTCACTACTATATCTCTGCTCTGTGGCTAGAGCACGTATCAGTCTCTAGCACCACTGTTCTGATGAAAGGTACTGCTGGTACGTTTCAATTAGGTTTTCTCACAGAACATTATGGTCTCTTTGAAGGATTATTTTACATCTGAATCACTAATATGAATGTGGTGCACATTCAGTTACCCCATTTCTTCTTAACCAAATTTCACTAGGCTCCACATGAGCCTATTGCTCTCGTGTACAGTAAATTATCAACCCCAGCACTGCAAAATCATAAAACTGTAACTCAAGAAGATGATCCTTATGGCAACAAACTTAAGTGCTAGATCCTCAGATGACTCATACTCTCCTTCCCTTCTGCTGTCTTTATATCCTATTTGGTTGATAATTAATTAGAAGATACGGATTAAAATGTCTTTCCTCTCTAAGCAATACTTCTTTGAGTTGTAATCATTATGCAGCACAAAGCTCCAAACTGCCTCACTTAAGGTTGAACAAGGTTATGATGTTACGTCTAACTCCCAATCCCTTTTCTGCACAAGTACAAATACATGTTTTTAACCTATTCAAATTTGCCTTAGTTGTTTGAGTCCATAGAAAACTGAGTGTATTTTCTACTTTGTTTTGGGCAATTCCAAGAAATTAATATGCAATAAGCTGTTTCTCTAGATATTGCAGACTTCTGTTTGCAGTTGCAGTTAGTAAGAAAATACAATATACATTGCCCCATGATGTAGACACCCTATGGTGTTTGCCACCACCTCTCTTGATATCCAGACAGATGAGGATCTATCATGATCTTAGGTTGCAAACAGCCATCTGACTCCTCTGCGCCTCTTATTCCCACTGATATAGATCCCTTCTTAGATGTGGAATCAATCCCAGCCTCCCTGTACCTGATTATCAGCCTTTAGACCATGTGAGAAAAACTATTTGCCCTTCATTACACAGTTACACTGAATAAAGTAATGCCAATGTCATGTGTCACCTGGACGTTGCCCTCTACACATGCAACACTATGCTCCTCAAACAGATATGTGAGACTTAAAAATATATTTAATAAATGAGAGAAAATGCAAAATTCCCTATATGATAGACATGTAGGCAGTCTACTTAATGTTATTCTCTGATCATGCATAGGAGAGAATTTTAATTTATGTCCTCTTGTATTTCCTTTAAAACAGAACTTGAACAATTACTTCTTGGCTCCACTGCACATTAGAAATAATTCTAGAGCTAATTCTTTTTCCATAAAAGTATTAGGTTTTTTACTCGGACTACATCCAGCTTAAAATTTAAACACCAAGGTCATATATTGTTTCTGTTACCTAATCAAAGCATGACATGTTTTAAATGGAAAACTAACGAAATAACATCCTTAAGTGCCTTCTGTAAATCTTCTGTGCTTCAAAGTCTTTATCACAAATACATAATGGTTATTCAAAAACTCTCATACAGTAAGTGCTCAAGACAAGTCACCGTGAACTGAAGTGTCACTTTTGCCATATTTGCAAACCATATATGTTTTACTCAGATAATACTGCTCCTAAAACTGTGGTTAGTTTTGGAAGTTGACACAAGTTAGAAAGCTGAAAGACAGCTGAACACACACAAAGTTCTTAGCACATAGCTCTGCTCCTCTAAGTAATAGCAACATCATCTGATGAAATCCACTTTTTTTATTCTCCACTGCTAGTGAACTGTCATATTGAAATAAACAGATGAGAAGTTAGCCCTTTCTAAATTTTGCTGGCTACTGCACTTGTATGCTATCTTCTGTAACTCAGCACAGTTCTTTAATTCTGAATACAAACAAAGACTTCCCAGGCTGAACTGATCATTAGGGCTTTAATATTTTACCTGTCAATGCAGGAAAACGACAGACGACTGGGAAAAGGTGTAGAACATGGCCACCAGTTCTGCAGGACTTTCCCCATCATCCATGGCCACTAGAAAAACAGAACAAATTAAGGTCTTTCTAAACAATTAATCATGTTTCACAAGCTTTTCTTTACATTCTAAATTGCATTAAAAATGTACCTTATTTATTTTTTTTTGTAGTTTCATGCATTTTCATTGCCACAAACATTTTCTACCTACCCTTTTTACCATCTTCTTAGTTAATGGAGCTTTGTTTTAGGTAGAAATAAGGAAAGAGAGAAAATATAAGTTCCATATAACGTCTGGTTATGGTCCTATTTTCCTGATCTGTCAAACTGGCCAGCTTTCTCAATGTATACAAATTCCTACATCTCACCTCTACTCTCTCAGACATTCATATGCATGATACTGATAGTGTCAGGAGATAAATCTCTAATGTTGCTACTTACTTTATGGAAATATGCTAGTATCTATGAAGGTATAAATAAAATCAGAATCTGGGCTACAGCTCGTACTTTACCAGGTATTTATTTTTATCTCATTTCAATTACAGAAGCTTTTTTGTTCTAGAATATTCCAAAAATCGTATTTTGGAATAGAAAACATTCCAAGTTTGAGTGAGTGGTTTTTTAAGTGAGAAAAATCTATTTGACTGCATTCCAGTTATATAAAACTAAAATAAAAGCTTTATTGACTAAAAAAAAAAACACCAAAAAACCAGGCCAAAATAAAACCAAAATAAAAATGTACATATGCTTTTACTTCCACAGATGTAATAAAAGTTAGTGTAATTTATGATGTTTATCATGTAAAGATTATTTTACTAAGGTTCAAAAACTGTGACACAATTTAAAAATTTTATGTTTAAAATAGAGTTTGTTTAGGTGTCTTAAGAATATATTCCAAATGTAGGTAAAATATCTACCCTCTCAATATTTATAAAAAATACTGTCATGTTTTAATTTCTGACCCCTCTTCCCCCATCCCGTTTTTCTGGGAAACACATGGGGGACAAGGAAGATTATTTATTGTTTTTCTTCAGATGTCTTTATAAGGACCATTACTAGTACCGGGTGTTTCTTATCCATTTCATTGGGAATATGATCAGGTCCAAATTGTATTTTGCTTCTAGTAGTATAAATATTCATGAGTCAACACCTGGGGTTGGCTATTTTCCAAAAGCTGTGTAACTGTTATTGCAGTTTTATCTGTGGACTGTAAGATCTCATTTGAATTAATGAGATCTGTTATACATTTTAAATATATATGAAGTGATATTAAAGTCTAATGAAGAACAGGAATTCCATCTGCTACCTGCACTCTAGTAATACCTGCATACCATAACAAAGGGAAACAGTAACTCAGGCAATGAAGATGGAAATCTGTTTGTTTATTAAAACTTCAAATTTGTCTTGATCATTCCTTCTAACCCTGCTGATAAAAATCATGCTCAAAAGTGCCTTCTTTCCAGATCTCTGTGGAGATCTTTGTGTTTTAACCTACTAAGAGTTTGGCAGAACATCTAACTGCCATATTTTTCTTAAAGAAGAAAATAACTTATGTTCCCTAATATTAACATACTTTATATGCAATTTTGCTCACACGTGAGACTCTGCTGAACATGTCTGCTCTGTTATTTCTGTGGAGTGTAAGATGAATTTAATTTAGGGTTTTCAACTGAGTTCTGTGACATAAGAATTGTAGGGACAAAATGTTATTACTTGAACATTTACATTACCTGAAAAGATGCAGGATGTTCCTCATGATGGTAAACAACATAGATTTTCTCCCTTGCCAATACTTTTCAGATTTGGTTTTCCATCAACTTCCATCAAGAATTACTTCTGAGCTCAGACACAGAGAAAGATTCAGCTCTCCAGAGTGACTACCAGGATGCTGTGAGTACTAGGGGTTTAGAACATGATGGTGTTCTTGGTATGATCCCGGTATCCTTCAAAACCTATAAAACCTATGCATACTCCCAGACAAGTGTTCTTTATTACCTACTAGAGATAAATTAAAAGTACAAACAATCTAGTACTTCCAGGATAAAAGCAGTCTCACAAAGCACCAATGGAACAATGACATGGGGCCCTATTGGTTTTAAGTAACATGCTCAACTTTGTCTTAGAAAAGACAGATATGGACTTAAAATGTTAAGTGCCTAAATCACTTTTGAAGAGAAGCCACACTACCTTAGATTACTTAAAATGGAGAGATAGAATCCTTTCTCATTTGTGGGCTTTATGGATTTGAGTTTGGAGCTTTGGTGGCTTGGAGGTTTTTTAATTTTTTATGTATGTATTTTTTAAACAAAATCAGCATTGAATTTACACTCTGAATATTGTCCAGTCATGTCAAGTTGATGCATGATATAGGACTTCACATATATCCACAGCATTGATTGTTCTGTAGTTCCTAAGCAGACTTCTAAAGGAAAAAAAAACAAAACAAGAAAACAAACAACCCACAACAAAAACGACAAACCAATCACAACATAAATAGGTTTGTTCTTTCACAGCTTGCACGAAATTGCACACTTGATTTTTTAGATACTACAGCCACCTAGGGAAAAAGTTTGCAATGAGGTCTCTTAATAGCATTTTGACTATCAGAAAGTAGATAGAAAGTCATTAGCAAAATACTGTCTTGGAATGATCACATTATAATTTCACGATTAAGAGGAGTAAATTCTGACTTGAATGCATGAAAACCAACTGCACTAAATATTGTACAGTTTAATAATAATGGCCCATCCTGAAGAGAACAGAACAAACAGAAGCATGTTCTTTGTGTATATCAAATCTATCTGAAATCCACTGGGTGAGAACAAGTTCATTAATGGGCTATGACTAGATCTGCGAAGATTCATTGGCATGTTCCATGTTGAAGAGCATGAAAACACAGAAGTCTATCCCTTGACTATCACAGTTTTCATAGGTAGGGTCAAGCACTTTCCATGTTTCTCAAATCAAAAAAAAAAGCAGCAACTGGGGAGGAAAGACCTGAAAGATAGGTTGATTGGTTTATTTCCTTCTTTCTCTGAAAAGAGGATGAAGAAGCAAGACCAGAAATCTGTAATAAGATTACAGAGATGTACAAAAAACTGGGGTAACAAAGAGTTAGATGGACAGATACAGATGACATCCATTATGTAGACTTCAGGAAGATGAAGAATTTTTTAAAGTGAAGATTAAAGGCAGAATATCCTAATGAACCAAAAATTTTCTATTTTCTCTAGATACATCAAGCTCCTTTAACTAAAGACATTTATAAACTGTCAATATCAGCCCCTGCCTTCATCATGCACCATAATTAAAGAATTTCTGTTTCCATATCACTGAAAAATATGCAATCAGCTAAAGCATTTTCCTTGGCAGATGCATTTAAATACTCCGGTGGTGCCACACAGTGACTTCTACAACTGCCATTCACCCTGCAGCTGCAGCAACAGGAAGAATACAGCTCTCCAGAGGTAGGAAGTGGAGGCAGCAACAAAGCTGAGTTGTTACAATTGCTGTCACTTGCACAGAAGAAAATTTCTGCTCTGCTAATAGAAATCTGAATGTTTTACAAATGGCACAACAGATGTAATGCACTGAAGAAAATGATGTAGACAGTGATGCTGCAGAAACTCTTCAGGTGGAAACACAGTTGTCATGTACTGAACATCTCACACACCCATTGCCACGGCAGTGATTTTAGGAACGTCTGGCAGGGCCCTAAGCTAAACTCCTGCTCTTTCTGAAGTATTCCTTGGGGTTCTCATTTCCAGATGGAGAAACTATAGAGCTGAGTTCATCATGTCATCTTCAGGATGACATCTTCCACAATGAAACACCCCCTGTCACTGAAATACAGTGCCAAGCTTTGGGTATGAGCCTAGCACATGAGGTGGAAATGGAAATCACAGCCTTCTGCTGCAGAGATGCAAGCCAATAGTTGAGTCATCTCAAGACCTTCACATAAATCCTTACATGCTGCTTTTTACATTGGAAAATTGATAAATTGATAAAAATATGTGCTGCCAGGATCAGGTCATTTAGGTGACAGGACAGCAGTAAAGAGAAGTAGGTGTCCAAGTAGAGTTTTCTAATGCACAGTACAAGCCTTATGCATTCCTGGAAGCATACTAGACCATCGCAAATCTTAATTAAAAAATGAATTAAAAAAAAATAAAATTGATATTAAAAATAAAAATCAGTACTACTTGAAAGATAAACCAAGACCTTACCTTGGTAAACAGGTCGGCAAAAGGATGCCTGGCCATGAATTCACTCAGAGCTCGTCTGTGCTAGACATACTGTTTAGTTGCATTATCTGATGCAGGAATTGTGGGATAGAAGAATGGACAGTGGAATGTGTTAAAAGCTGGCTATACAATAGAGCCCAAAGAGTGGTAATTAATGGTGCAGAGTCCACCTGGAGACCTGTAACTACTGGAGTCCTCCAGGGATCAGTGCTGTGTCCAGTCCTGTTCAACATCTTTATCAACAACCTTGATGACGAGACAGCAAGTTTGCCGATGACACTAAATTGGGAGGTGGCTGATTCACCTGAAGGTTGTGTGGCCATTCAGCAAGATTTGGACAGACTGGAGAACTGGACAAAGAGGAGGTTTAACAAAATGAGGTTTAACAAGAGCAAGTGCAGAGTCCTGTACCTGGGAATGAACAGTAAAATGCACCAGTACAGGAAAGGAAACAATCTGCTAGAGAGTAGCTCTGTGGAAAATGACCTTGGAGTCCTGACAGACAACAAGTTATCCATATGACCACAATGTGCCCTTGTGGCCTAGAAGGCTAATAGTATCCTGGGGTGCATTAAGAAGAGTGTATCCCGCAGATCAAGTGAGGTTTTCCTCCCCTTCTACTCTGCCCTGGTGAGACCTTACCTGGAGTATTGCATGCAGATCTGGGCTCCCCAGTTCAAGAGGGACAGAGATCTACTTGGATGAGAGCTACAAGGATGATTAAAGGGCTGGAACACCTGCCTTACAAGGAAAGGCTGAGGGACCTGGGGCTTTTTAGTTTGGAGAAAAGAAGCCTGAGAGGGGATCTAATTAATGTCTATAAACACATAAGGGCTGGGTGTCAAGAAGGCAGGGACAATCTCTTTTCACTTGTGCATTGTGATAGGACAAGGGGCAATGAATTTGATCTTGAGTACAGGAAGTTCCACCTCAACATGAGGAAGAACTTCTTTACTCTAAGGGTTACAGAGCACTGGAACAGACTTCCCAGAGAGGTTGTGGAGTCTCCTTCTCTGGATATTTCAAGACCTGTCTGGATGCATTTCTGTGTGATCTGCTCTAGTTTTGTCCTGCTTTGGCAGGGGGGTTGGACTCGATGAGCTTCCGAGGTCCCTTCCAACCCCTAACATTCTGTGATGCTACCTCATCCTCTGACTCAAGGTCTGCCTCATTTGTTAGGTCCTCTCTTTTGTTATTCATGGCAAAATGATTGCCAGTGATTTTATGCTTTTCAGTGCCCAGGACAATGGGACTGCTCAACTGCCTCAAATAGCTAATACATATTTGATGATAAGAAAGGCCAAAGCCACCAAAGAAAGTATTTTTTAAAAAAAATATTTTTCTATAGCATCTCTAGCAGCATATGGAATTTTCAATGCTGTATTTTTTAAGTGACTAAGATTTTCTTAAAGCAATAAAGCACGGTTTATTGCACCAAAAATTCTCAGATGCATTTAATCCAGTTAAAATATTCAAGAATCATTTTTAACTGTATTAGTCTTCTGTGATTCAAAATGTTAAATGCTTCATCAAATACTATCAGATATAAGGATTTCAGAATCAATCTGTGACTATAAAAGTGAAGTAATTGCACAGTGGGCTTCTACAGCAGCATATAATCTCTTTAAGTCTTAAAGGGGAACCTCAGTTTCACACTTGCTTGGCTTCCTGTCGGCAAGCCTGTGTGTCTGGGTTGCTTTATGCCTTTCAGACTCATTAGAAACTATATTATATCTCACTATAATTCAAGTGGAATCTTCTCACCACAACAAGCTTCAAAAAGAAAAGAGGACATTCACAGAAAAAGAAATTAACTTGGACAGTCCCTTCTTTCACTTTTTCTTTGTTCCATGTCAGATGTTTATACATGTATGAAAACACATAGTCCCCTTGAATCCAGTTTCTTTTGCTGCCTAAGCCAGGTGTGAAACTGTAATGCTGTATTTGCAACATTACTCTCTTCCTCTGGAATTCATCACCATTTTAACAAAACCAGAGGTTCAGAATTGTTCTGTAGAGAAAAAAAAAAAAAAAGAGAAAAAAAGATCCAATATTGTGTGGCACTAGATGTCGAGTCTAAGAGTAATAGCCCTTAGAATAACTACTGTGTGAAGTATTTAGGTTTATGGTGGTAAAATTCCAAGAACTCAAAGATCAGCACGGAGAACGATAATTTTGTGCAAGAGGAAAAATGTTCTTTCCAAACAAACAAAACATGACCATTCTATTGAGCACTATTTTTAATATAAAATATATGTACACATACATGTACATACCCATGCAGATGCATACATACACCCCTGCAAACTGTATCTGAAATCATATTTCAGAATTATTTTCAATTTCATTTTAGAATGGAATACTGATTAAGCCCTGGCTGGGGAGAGGAATTTGAGGAGCTGCTATAGACTTTTAAACTGTGTGGAGCTGCAACTTAAAATGAAATTAAATTCCTTTCAGTCTTTGTGTAAGAAATAGCCCTAGCACTTCTAAGACCACGTGGCATGCCAAATTAAAAAAGCCCCAAACACAGTAGGTTAAAATTAGATTGGTATTGAATGAGCATATACTGAAATTTCCCAATGTAATTGTACGTATGTAAGAACGTGTCTCTTGAATAAGAGACAAATTAAAGTTTGCACCTTCATCATCCTCACTAGGAAATTAGAGGGACAGAAACTAAAAAAAAAAAAAAAAGAAGTCTAGGATCCAAAAAGACTGATCTTATAAAAGATGTTGTAATGATCTGTCTCAGCGGAGGAGACTGCACAGTCTTCTGAGGCTGGAGCTATGAAACTACCACCAATCGGGTGTGCATCCTATCTCTGGTAGGCAAACTCTCTCCTAACATCAGTCTGGTTTTCTACCCTAGGTAATTCTGAGTGCACTTGATATTATATTACCTCACATGGTTAGTAACGGAGGAAAGAACTGCTTCCTATAATGGCTAGGTGATACCAGTTAAAGAATGCTTTATTCAAAAAAGAGATAAAACACTGAAATAAAATCCTTTCTCGTATCAAACATTTTGTCAGTGTAATACGGAAGACACTGGCAGGGCTGAACAACAATTGAGGCTGCAAAAAAGTGATTCTCTTTCCTGTAATGAAACGTTTACATGTGCTGAGACAGCTAATGACAAGTTATTCAAAACTTAAGAAGAAAACACATATTCATTCTCATTGAAATACTTTCCCCTTTGGCATATTTTTTTTCCTGCAGGCTAAAATGATGCCAGACAAACATCTGTCCAGATCTTTGACAACAGAGTATAGTTAATGTAAAGGTAACAAGGATGTAAACATGCAGGTAATAGATGGTGGGAGGCTTTCAGGACCAGAAGATTAGCATCTGACAGCATGAAGACTTATGATGACAAGAGAGTGCAATAAAATACTCTGCTAGAATAGCAACTAACCTCTTGCAAAAGTGATGACGTGAATTATAAAAGCAAAAAAGATAGAGGAAACTACTGAAAAAGGAAGGATTAAATGCTTTTGAAACCCTGCTTATTCTGCAACATGATTTCTTCAGAAGCTTTGTGTAAGTGGCAGAATGACCTCAACTGTTCAAAATAAATGACTGCAATGGCATGGACAACAATGAGAAGGGGATAATTAACTTGCTGACAACACAACACTAAATTTAAAAAGCATTCAAGTTGCTAATTTAAAAACTGTACATAGAGCATTCAGTCTCAGGAGCATGCTGGAGGCTGCTACAGTTAGAGTCTTACATGAGTGACAGAAAAATGACGTCTTCTGCCAAGAGAAGATAAGGATTGTGCTTGTCTAATAAGTGGTATGTTGAGCCCCCAGAGAAAAGGAATATGAAACCACTATTCACAGAGATCACTGAAAACTGATGCACAAACCTGCAATGCACTTGCATCTGCAGATATATACACCATCTTTCCAAGAGATACATGCAGGAATATAATGCCAGTCAGCAACTTCTGAGGGACATTTCTCATAAAAAATAAGAACAAGTTTGTGTTGTTTTCCCTTTTGCTTTGGAAAGCTGTAGCATGTAATGGGTAAAATTCACTGTCATTAAAATCAAAAACAAACCTCCTACTGATTTCAAAGCAAGCTTAATTTCACCTAGTGATTTCATAAAATACACACATAATGAAATAGGAAAAATCCTTACTGTTTAAATATTCTTAGTACTAATCCATTTCCAAAACTCCCTCCAGTATTCAATCTAGCCCATAGCAGTTTTGGCATCTGCACTGTATTCACTGGGACAGCTAATATATTTAAATCAGTCATGATCCAAACTAATCACAATTAAAAGTTGTCAAAAATTAGTAATAAAATGAAAAAGATGCGTCCCAAGTATATTCTACCAGATGAAGAGAAATGAACAGTGCCACCAGATTTGAAATAAAATCCTCCCTGTTTGCTCAGTTTTTATTGCAATGCACCTGCATTCTTGGTACTTTTTCATAGTTCCCTTCTTCTACTACCAATCTTGCATTTTCATGGTTGAAAGCAAACAACTTCTCTTTGGGGAGAAGCTCACATTCTTTGCTGATGCTGTCTAAGGTTATGCTCTGCTACACGTAGAGGTCGCAAGACTTCACTGACTTGCTCAACACTTACCACTTCCAGTTGGAACACCATATGTAATCCTTCATCTGAAAATCTTGTAAAAGGCAAAAGTGAAATAGCTAAGTCATTTCTGCAAGGACAATGAATCAAGCCATTATTATCATCCACAGACCATTGTATATTCCTCTGTCAGCACAGACCACTTGTACTGCTCTGCTTTTGCCCATTGAACTGTTGCACCTCATCGTTTCAAACCGGAAAGAGAAGTGCCTTCTACCAAAGCATCACCAACACAATCTGTGGTACCAGTATGAGAAACCCTTAAAGAAGATCTAAATTATTACAAGAAAAACTTAGAAACACAAGAAAAATGTGATCATGGCACACAATCATGTTAACTATGGACTACATTTATAATTTATTATTTACAGATTTATAGTGTGAAATTGTAGCATTATGCGCTATGATTTACAGCATGAAACTGTTTAGATCTAAAAAAAACAAAAAAAAAGAAGGAAAAGAGAGGAGAAGAAATATCAATCACTTCAAGAACTTTAGATAAGCTTGCAAGTAATTCACAAAACCTCAATTACAACTGTAGAAATTGCATCTGAGCACAAGTGTCTCAAGAATAAGAATTGTGAAGATCACAACGAGGCAGGTACTCTTCCTTTCATAAAACTCGGAAATCTGAAGCCAAAATATTAATTTCAAATAACAGGTACCAACGTCCATTATCTCACTGCTTGTAGCAAGGAAGAAGAAAGAAGTTAACTGAGACTCAAATATGTCCAGTTTCAAAATTTTGGTAAATTTTCTGTAATTTGACAGTGGACTGGCCTTCCAGAGTATCTGGACATAGACAGCAACAATTCACAGAAGAGCAAGTGACATATTAAAAACACCCTTACAATTAAAACTTAAAAGTTGTAAAAAAGATTTCTGTGATCACTCCTGAGCATAGACAGAAGAGATGTTCCTGCTGTTAGTCATTGCACAACTTAAAGTTCACAGACAGGTCTTTAATATCAATGGCTAGGTTTTTTCACTTGCAAGTTCTACCAAAACCATATAAATCACTATAAATCCAAAATCTCATATTCCAAGTGGGAATTGTGCATTTTTCTTCCAATCAATTATCTGGTTTTGCTGCTGTTTCTTCTACTGCTTTGTGATTGTAAGTATAGCTTTATTCATACTCAGTGTAGTAAAAATTACTCATGCCACATTTTAGGTAGATAGATAAAGTACGTTAAAAGACTACAGTCATTTAAGTCCATAATGGAAGTGATCTCGCATGGCCCAGATGACAGTGACATTAAATAATAACAGTGTCCAGAGACTGTGAGTGGTGACAGATATTTTTCCACACAAATCACAAAGAAACAAAACCACACAGAACTTACGACTATCTGGAAGAAAGAGAGTAAACAATTCACAGGGAGACACATCACATTTGCAAGGTCATGCTGTGGACAGACTTACTTCCAGTGACACTGTTGTTCTTGGCTTAACCTTAATCTACACAGTGTGTTCATCTTTATGTTCAGCCTAACACTAGACAAAAAAGCCAAGACACATCAATTATCTCACACAACAGATGCTGAGATCAGACTGCCAACAGTATACAGAGGCTCAGATCACAAATACTGTCACCTTAGGATGGTCCTGGATTTGCATATCGTAAGCATTTGCAAAACCACGTTCCAGTTTGGGATAACTTGGAGTTCATGAAGAAACAAACCTTAGCTAGAAGGTAGCAAAGAACATTTTCCTAAGCTGTTTCCTGAGCTGCACATCAGTTGTCACAGACTGTTAACATGCTGGGCCTGCTCAGGGCAGTGATTTGGGTACCCAGCAGCACTGACATGGGTTAAAGTCGTCACACAGTTGCACTTGGGGAGGCAGAGGAGGGAGCAAGCCCTTGCTGCCTCTGCCAGGGCAGGGCACACCGTGCCGTGGCTTCTCTGACAGGTTCAGCAGGTGGAATTTGGCAAATGTGGCTTCACTGTTGCCCAGATTAGAGCTCCTCCACGGCTGAGTGAGGAATGCAGTGGAATCCCATACTCATTTGGACATACCCATTTTCACTGCATTTCCCTTTCTGAACAGCTGCCCACTCTCTGCTTAGGCACCTCACGCTCTCTTACGTTGACAACTTTGGTCTGCTTTCAAGTGCTGTTCCCAAGGCAGGTATAAAATGAGGAGCGAGGCTCATAGCTGTTGGCATCTTCTATCTCAGAACATCTGATATGTTTGTCCCACAGTCATACTTTCCATGCTTTAGCTATGCCAAGTTTGTTAAGCTTCATAGTCAGGCTAAAAAGACAAGGGAAAATCCTTTTTTTTTCCAGGTATAATATAGTTTGTAGCATACGATCAAATAATCTCTCCCTTTCTAAACAACTCTGTGCACACACAGTAGGTGCTTGTTTAGTCATTCCTGATGGGATGCCACTCTGCAAAGCCCTTGCAAAATAACTTGCATGGGTTCAGCCCCATGCTGCAAGGGGAAGGAGAAGCTGCTGCTGGTGAGCCATAGCAGTGGTGGGCTGTGAAAACAGCCAAGCCAGAAATAGCTACTGCATCCTGTCAGTCCATGAACTATTCTCTGCTTACTACAATCTCCCAGTCCCTAATAACCTCAAAAATGCTGACAGAAGTGAGTAGAAAGTTATTTTTTTATCCATTGATAAATAATAAAAACACTACCAGTCCCTGTGTGCTGCTTAGGAATGAGAAAATGAAACAAGAATCTATGTTCTAAAAATAAAGTTTCATATGAACTATTTACTTTTCTTTTCTCCTCCCAGAAATCTATTTTGATCAGGCATTTCAGATATGTTTCCAATTGTTGTGTTTACCATATAACAGACATATGTGAAAGGGGAGATGAGCTGCAATAATAAACTGTTCATGGGAATGAATATACACATTACAGTTTTATAGCTCTCCTGTGAATTGAATCGATTCCCCTAAGCTTTTGTTTAAAAACAAGTAGCATGATTAGAGTGGAAAACAATACAAGCCCTAGATGATCTAAACATACTTCTGATATATTAATATTATTCCAAATACTTCCTTGTCCTAACAGTTTTTCCTTGGTGAGCAGATTTGGATCAGGTGGATTACCTGGTTTAGCTGAGATTTCACTCCAAGCTGTTAGCAAAAAAAGCCAAAAATGAACAGGATGACATTATTACACTAAAGAAGGGTTGAGACTATAATGCCCACTCATTGTAATGGCCCATTAGTGCCAAAACATTACCCACTTCTGGAGGCAATCAGACTGTACCTGCTAATTACTCATACATGTGGGTGTCATGTTGGCTTTTGCTACTTATTTAATTAAATATATACACAACATATATGAAGGGATTGTTAAAGGAAAACAGGAAAGGAGCAAATGAAACTAACAGTAAATTTTTTTTTTTTTTTTCTGGTATAACATTAGCATCACAATTTTTGTGTATCAGAGGTATCAAAAGAGGAGAGGGAGAAAAGAAAAAAAAACCAACCAAACAAAGAATGGCTTAATGCATTAAAAAGGAGGAAAAAAAACCCCAACAGGATCAAGAAATAATAGCTTTAATTTCACTGTATTACACCAGCTATGTCAATTTTCTCATCATCACAGGGAATCATCCACAGCTGTAAAAGTCTTTGGTGAATACTCCTACCTTTATATTACAGAGAATCCACAGGACACGGCATCCCCAGCTCAATTTCTCACATTTCCTTAATCATCAGATGAAAAGAAAAAAACATTAAAGTGTGAATCCTACCACAGTAAGAAAATATCACAGGACCTCTAATGCTACAGTTATAGCTGCGACAGTTTCTGCTGTCTGCTTACATTTTCAATAGAAAAGGGCAATAAAAAGGCAGTTTCATGTGGCTTAGGTGCAGTTTCCATTTTAGATTTAGGCATGAAGGCTTTTCAGCTCTTCTTCATCTATGTACAAATGGTATGTCCTAAAGACAGACAATTTTTGTTGGAATACAATACAGGCCAAGATTATTTACGTTTCCAAAGTGCCACAATGCCATGCTGACAGTAAAGTTGTGCAGAAACACAGCTTATTGCAAACACAAGAAATACATTTGGATTTTATTATCTATACCTGTGACAATTTTTACCAGAAAACTACTGCTAGCAAAAGATAAAAAAAATGCTGATATATCACAGCACTAGATTTGTGTTAGTTTATGAAGTGTGTTTGGTAACCACGGGTACTAAACAATTTCATAAGACTTCACATAATCTAGGTACTATAAATAGATTTGGAAACAAAGTAGGAGCTTAATTGCAGTATCCATGGGTTGGGAAGCACAATATTCTTTGTAATGTAATTCATTTCTCTGTGTTCCAACAAGCATTTTTAAGGTAGTTATGGCAATACCATCATCTCTTCTTTTGTGTGTTTCTTCTTTTCCAGCCTACCCTTCCCAACTCTTATGACTCAGTCAGGCTGAGCCTGGGTGATAATGAATAGGGGAGTATTCATAAGCTCTCCATTATTAAAATTTCAGGGGAAAGAGTACAGAATAATGTGTACTAGCCAACACTAAGGAAAATAAACCTCACAAAAGATGCGTAGGGTATTAGTCAAGAGGTTGACAGAAACTACTGCTAAACCACAGTTTTAAGTTTTTGTTCAATGTTACAACTTTTATTTAAAAAAAAAAACCAAAACCCCACAACTTTTACACACTTACATAAAAAAAAAAAAAAAAAGGCAGAAGAACTGAATATCTCCTGAAGACAAATGGATAAATATAGTAGGCAGTCCCCTTCCTGAACAGTCTAGGACTCAACATACAGATAACTTGGTTAATCAAACAATTTAAGTCACGGTCTAAACTGCTAAAGCCAACAATAAATTAGGCGCAGTATCGCAGCTTCAGAAGAGAGCTTAGAAATTCGGAGAGAACTCTGCTTAAAGAGAACAGGGGCTGCTATAACTTCCATTCATATTTTAGCATTCTCCTTCACCACCCACCCCTCCCTTCAATGTCTGTGCTTTGAGAGGAAAAACACCTGTAGATCTGGGGGGAGATTTTTCTAGTGTAAATGGAAAAAAAAGCAGCAGCTTGTTTAAAGATTACTCCGACACCTCACAATGAAAATGCTTCAGCCTCACAAGCTGAATTTGTTGTCAACTTTAAGAACGTTTCTGATGAGCTGCTTACTTCTGAATGATTTACTCATATCTTTATTCAGTCTTCTTTCATTGCACTATTAGCTATATGCGTACATATTTTCTATAAATGAACTCCCAACTAAACATTGATATGTCTAACAATTGTAAGAAACGCTTCAAACCTGAACTAAACAGTCTAATAGGGCCTGTGGCATAATATCCAAACTCTGTTGACAAGCAAAGTAATGACGCAGTGGGACCTCAACCACAAGCCACAGTTCAAGTTAGCATAATTCATCATCTGTTAATCAAATCACTCTGGGCTTCGAGACTGTGACTAGGCTGGGTGAAATAACTGGCAGCAATACTTGCAGCGAAGACAAAGGCTGGGAGCAGACCAAGCCAAATCCAAGCAAATGCTCCAGCAGTTTCTCTCTGTCAAACTAATGTAATACTGTCAAACAGTATTTAATGGGAAAGTCTTAATGAATTTAACACAAATGGCTCTTTTCTAAAGGCTAACTAGCATATGGATTTATACTTATATAGCTGCAGCTAATTACAGACTTACTTTTTTCATGCTTTTTGGCTACCCTTATTGTTAAAGTGGAAGAATATGTACAATACAACAGTAAATTAAAGAAAGGTTTTTCTCATCCTAGCGAGAAATCTCAGTTATTAGATTTCTCATTTTAAAATAAAAGTCATCAGTAATCTTTGCCAACATTGGCTGGCCACCATCAGCTGCTTAGCTAATAGCTAAACATTTTAATTGTCTGAAGAGGATTTTCATTACTTACCTATGAATATTTTAAAAGTTTAGATTGTTGAGGGTTTCCTTGCATTTTACACAAACTCAGACCGGAATATGCCCCAGGGAGCTCAGGAGACCCAAGATACACACTGGGGCTCTCCAGCCTCAACACATCAGCACGCAGCCCAGCTGGCAGGTCTGAAGAAATCCCCTGCCAAACTGCGCAAAGAAATACACTCCTGCTGGGCAAGCCTTTGCTGAGGGGGAGCAGTGTTTTGCAAGGAGAGACACAGCATGAGATCTGAGATGATGATGCCAGGAGAACCATTGTCAACCCACTCTGGAGATGACCAGCTCATTCTCCAGTGGTCTTAGTGCTTTCTAATATACCTTGGACTGTGCTTTGGATTGTTACCCAGAAATCATTTTTTTTCCTGTGTGATCATCTTCATGATCATCAAAAGAAAAGTTATGAGAACAAAGGTATCAAAACAAAATTTACCTTTTCCTTAGCTGATCACAAAGATGTGCTTGACTTCACACTCATCAGTAGGCACCCTCATGGTCAAGCTTGACATTTAAGCTAATACTGTAGTCTAAGTTTCAGGAGTGGTGTTCTTACTTGCATGCCTTTCAGTAGAAACGGGTCCATTTAGGTATAAATTTAGTTACACTAGAAAAAATTAAAAACTTTACCTTGTTTTGTTTTTTCAGTATTCTCTAGAGAAAGAAGTCTATGCCAATTATCCCACTATATAGTACTTTTCTCAGTGAGGTTTACAACCTTAATTAATATCATTTGCGGATGTGGCCACCTACCAAAATGGTTGGCTGCCAAACATTTTGCTTCTCGTAAGCTGAAAACTCAAAGACCATCACAAGGCATAAAGATGAACAAATGTTTGGCAACTTATAAACAGAAGTAAACTGGGGTATAATTTACATATATAACATGTCAAAGTATAGGACATATATGTACCTACCTGACGGTGAGTGTGTATACATCCATGAGAAGGGATGCAAGATATGATTTAGCCATGTGTTAGTAATTCCCTTGATGGACATTAATTATAACAATTATCAGCTTCCATAAATGCCAGAAGAAATTGGAAGTGCAGTAGAAATGAATATCTCTTCAGTTCAAGCCATTTTTTTTTCTACAGGAGCTACACTGAAATCTTTTTGTAAGCCTTACCCTGACTGAATACAGCCTAGAACTTTTATTGGTTGCTAAAATGAAGCAAATTATTCTGCTTTTTCTCTTTTTTCTCCAGTGAGATCAAATGAAAAAAAGAAAAAATAAGAGCAATTTTACTTAATCTAAACATGAAGTATGGGACAGAAATGGCAATTATACAAAGAATATGTGACGATTCACATATTAGACCTGTAACAGGTTAAGATGAAATTATCATTCATTATCATCACATACATTGAAGGAGCTGATGGAAAAAAAATTATAGACAGAATAAGAGAATATTTTAAGGAATATTTCAAACAAATATGTACTAATTACAGCAAGAGAGTTTAAACTCTTAAATTCTTTCTTTCTAAGTCTTTGTTACTAGTAATACCCAAACACTCTAGTTCTTTCTCTAGTATGAACATATTTGGGTCTCACAACAGACCAAGAATGCTCCCAGCTTACAATTTGCTCAGCATCCTTTAAGGCGTAAAAGACATTCTGAAAATCCTGTGAAAGTCTCAACATGGCCTTATCAAGGAAGCCAACTACTGGAGAAATTGAAACTTCCTTCTCCAACAGCAGTAAACATTCATCTGCAGAGTCCTGCAAATGTGTCTGGTAGTCCATATAGAAAAAAGCCATTAGCAATCAGAGATGAAGAAAAAGCTTAATCTGCATCCATTGAGTTAATTTCTTTGATCAGCATTAACTAAAGGAAAGGGCATTTGAAAGTAAATGGTTTAGGGCTAACATCTGGGCCAAATTGCTCTCTGTCAGATTTAGTGGGACGGTTAAAGAAATTCACAAAATTTTGTGATCAAACCCTGGCTTGTTTCTCCTTGTCTGAGGCTAGGTTGACATGCATCTCCCGCAGACTTATTCACCAGTGCAGTCTTGCTGTGAAATTCAGTTTTAAAAAAAGAGTCCATCCAGCCACCATGTTTACCCCCTCCCATATGGCTACAGATGCCCTGTGCTTCAGTGTTTATGTTAACCTTAGAGTACACATGATCTTATGAAAGACACTAAGCACACTGA
Organism: Actenoides hombroni; assembly: GCA_024336885.1. NCBI lineage: Eukaryota > Metazoa > Chordata > Aves > Coraciiformes > Alcedinidae > Actenoides > Actenoides hombroni. The sequence goes on from WUAM01000305.1 coordinate 3,610,907, forward strand.
ATTTCCATCTCCATATTCCATCCTAAAGATCTGATTCCTTCTTTCCACTATTACAGACAAAATCACTACTCTGCAATTTTATATTTTATGGGAAATAAGATTACCATCTCTTTTTAAAAATAAAACAAACTGGTTTGAATTCAGATTTAAGGTTTCAACATTTTGAGGCAACTAATCTTCATTTTGTGTATGAGGAAAAAAACCCCAAACAACAAGAAATATTTGGTTTTTTAGTTTTATTACAAACTACACCAGTAAAACTAAAAATTAATTATATATTTTCATAATTTTTCTCTCCCTCCCCCACCCTGAAGCTATAGAAGGCAGCGAGCTGTGTGGAAACTTTAGGTATTATATTAAAATTCAAACTCTGAAAGAGCATTCTCCACCACTTTATCATCCTTATGGTCTATCTTTTCCAAGGGACAAGCACAAATTCCACCACTGCTCTATTAAATTCCTGCTGCAAGGATGAATAACTCAAAGGCTGAAGCTGCCTACTGTTACTGTGGTTACCAAAGTTTCCTAACCACCGAATCGTGTTCCAGTCTGGATATTTCAAGCTTCTGTTACTAGTAATTTTGTTTTCTTTCCTCTTTGCTGTTTTTCAAATACAGAAGTATTTTGTATCTTTAGAACAGTATCTGACTTCCATCCTCTGGCCAGTGTCCCAGGATGCACACCCTCCTTGCCAGCTATTCACTTCAGGTGCTTTCATTTGCTTCCTAATTCCAGAGCCTACAGAAAAAAAAAAGGTGGTTCTTGCAGTGGAAGAAAATGAGTTACAAAGCGGAAGACATGGAGCATCTTCCAGCCATACCTAGGCCACTTGCCTACCCTGCAGGAACCGTGTAACAGAGCAGTCTGCTATACTGAACAGGCACAGATGAAGCATACAAACCCTACACTGTAGGGCTAGTGATGTGATATGTTTGTAAGGAAACTAGGTGTGTTCTGTATTATCAAAGTGTATGGAAACTATGCCAACCAAAAGGAACTTGGACCAATCAGAATGAAGACCATTCTCACCACTAAGGAAAACATAAGACAAGCAAGTTATAATTTGCTAACCATAAGAGGGACCAATAGGCAACTTTCATCTCTAAAAGGAAGAAGCAGCCTGGACTCGACCCAGAGGGCAGTGATGGGCCCCGAGAGACCCCCCGAAAGCCCTCCGCGACTCTACCCGCATGCGTAACGACTATGTAAATGTGATAATTAATTCCAGGAAACAAAATGAATATGTATAACCGGTTTAGGAAATTTAATATCTATGTGTGTGATAGAGTAATATAAATTTTATCTGTTGTGATATACACTATGCACGTTAGGTGGAGTGATCCCCCGTGCATCCAGCGCTGAAATAAAGAAATGCCTGCTTCTTAATGCCATCTCACATTCATAATTAGCATGAAGAGGTTTCTTTCCTATTTCAGTAACATAAGGAAGCTCCAGATATTCTAAACAGAGATAATCAACTCTGAAATGGGCACGTTTTTTCCCCCCTCTTTCTAGATAGCTGTTTGGTGAACAATAACATTATCAGCAGGACAGTGATGCTTCTCTGCACTGTTTGATACTAAAACAAGCCACTGTTTTACAGAATACAGAATACAGATCGACAGCTTTAACCCAGGGTAAATGTGTGGTTAGACCAAACTACAAAGAAGTAATTAATGCAAAACCATAAAATAAGGTCATTCACATGTTACTTTTCTACCTAGATAATAGTGAAACTAGTATAGCAAGATTTTGATGATATCAAATGGCATCTTTGCTATTGCATATGCTTTACAATTGCTTGCTTTTAAAAAATACGCTACCAATCCCACCAGGAAACACACACAAATATTTATCTAATATCAAAGTGCAACAACTTGCCAAGATAAAAAAAGTTTCAACAACAGTTCCTCACCCGTATTTCCCCTTGTAGCTTTTCCTCCTTATTGCACATAAAGTGTCTGAAGCATTTTTTTTGTTTGTTTCTTTAAAATTAGCAACAATCATACAGAGCTTTTAAAGTGAAACAAACCTTTGAATTTTGACAGGATTTAATTAAACCTATTTTACACTTACTTAATTTAAAAATAGCTGCTATTGGGGAAGGTTGAGGGGAAGGAAGACGAAAAGAGCTGGAGAATCAATGAGTGACCTTAGGCAGTAAACAAACTCAAACTGGGGAGATTATAAAGACTCTCTGAGGAGTAGCTAAACACCAATTTGCAAGTTCTAATGTAAGAATGAAGTTAAGAAAAAAGCCTTAAGCTTTTCTAATATTCATATTCTTGGGCAACTGCAAAAAAATAACTTACTAGGTATACCTTTTTAAAATACTAGGGTGTTTTCAAGGATAATATGCTGATTGTTTTGCATATTTTCCAGGAAAACTTTGAAATCTTGTGAAGGACTTCCCCGAAAATTACTTTTTGTTGACTATATCTTCCATGTCTTATTTGGCTTCTGTTATAAGTCTATGTCAAGTTCAGATAAGCAGTGTGTCATGGAAGCAGTGTACGGATACAAAATGTACATGAATGCTTGAGTCAGTTTATCAGTTAATTAAGCCATTAGAAATGTGAAAATAATTTTTTTTTTTTTTCCCCAGGGATGCAAAACTGAGAGAACAAAATTCCTTGTAAATATATATCATTTTTTCCTTTTAATATGATGTGTTTACTTTTAAATTTAAGGTTTAAACGCCACAAGGTTTTGTTTAACTGTTATGCTTAAATCAAGGGAAATTGCTTGACCTTGGATTTTGTTTGTTTGTGGTTTGATTGTGGGTTTTGTTGGGTTTTTTTGTTTTGTTTTTTTTTAATTTGGCAGGGCTGAAATAATGATAGAATCATAGAATGGTAGGGGTTGGAAGGTCCCTCTGTAGATCAGAGTCCAACCCCCCTGCCAGCACAGGAACACCTAGGGCAGGCCACACAGGAACAGATCCAAGCAGGTTATGTTAACTATCTTAACACAAACATCTATGTAGATTAACTTCAGTAGAATAAAAAGTGCTCAGGAAAATGCATTTCTGTGCTGGCAGCAAGGATAACAAAAAAAAAAAAGAAAATCCAATAATTCTGAAGCTTCATATGAAATTCATTTTCACCACAGAATTAGAGATCACTGAAAACAGAAGTAAATCAGATAATTGCTGAAGGTGATATTAGCAGCAGACTCATTTAATTTCTGTTTAAAAGGAAAATATACAGTTTTCATTCCATTTACTTTTGCAGTGCCTTTTTATCTCAGCTTTGACAGAAAGGAAGCCAGACATTGGGATAAATGAGCTAGGTTGATTGAATATTGATAAGCCAATTTTTAATTTATCAAGGTTATCTAGAGGTGCTAACCTGACGCTGCATACTAACAAGAAATATCAACACACTAAGTGATGTGTGCAATGAAATATTTCTTTGGGGAAACAGCTCTGGTTGGACTGGGATTAATACAATCAGAACCTTGCAACAGGGACAGAAAGTGACTTCCTAAGGGGAAATTAAAAGCAGGTGAGAAGTGTGACAGAGACTGAGATGAATAGGTGGCAAATTTTATACTTTGCACAGTCTGCAACATAAAAAACACATCAAATCAGTATGGATGAGAACTACGTTTGTGAAAAGTAGAGTTAACACGACAAAAAATGCTAATGTTTCACTTCTCCAAATTCTCACAGCAAGCCAGGTAACGATTACAATACACTCTCCACATCGTCAAAAATCTACAAGGCTTGGCAGCCCCATAAAAAAGACAATGTCCAAATAACTGCGAGGAAGCAAGAGAGCATTATTCTTCAGTCTTAGGAATTCAGAAAAGAGCACAGAGTGTTGCAGCATGAATAATGCCAAAGGGACATGTAAGAGTTGAGAGAAACAGCACTGATTCCTCTCTTGCGTCGTAAAAGAAATGTAACAAAATGACATTTTACACAGCACTGGATCAGTCTTAGGTGTATCTCTGTTTTCATTAGAGCTAATTAATTCAAATACTTCATTTCATAGATTTATCAATAACTTAAAAGCAATGCGAGACTCGACTGTACATTAGTGTGGGCAGGAAATACTAGAAATAAAACTTTTCTTCAGGTTTTCTTCCTCTTGTGAAGCCGTAAGTACTGAAGCCTTACTTAACAACATTTTTGGGTTTAGCTTCTGCTCACTCAGTAAGTAAGCATCAGCAAGTAAGTACATTCTGTAACTACATCAGCAGTAAGTAAAGCAACTGTGACACCTTGCACATACGCTGACTGATCCCATCCAGGACAGTCACAGCTAGTGATGTCTCAACGCTGACTGCTTGTAGCACAGTGCTAAGCATGGATTTTCTACCATAGCTGTGTTAAGATATGATTTCACTTGTGACTTCTTTTACTGCTGTCCTGTATAAAAGTCTCAGATGTAATTTTCCTTTGTCAATTCTCATTTCTACACGTTTTCCAGTTCTGCAAGACCTTACTTTCTGTAATCTTTCATCCGTACCCATAAAAGTATGGGGCATACAGATTGAGACAGCATTCCTCCTGACTTGGATCTTATATTGACTCCATAAATCCCTCAAATGCTTTTTGCTATTACTCTCTTAGAGTTTCATAGTTTGTAAGAGATTAATGCTGTAGCTGCTTTACACCTCAGAGACAGACACAAAAAAAAGTTCTTATAGTATTTTCACCCAAATAGGAATATAACTGAGCAGACTCAAGAGAATCCATGTATCTCCCAATTGCATGTAGCATTCTAGTAGTGTGCTTTCCATCTTTTCATTATTCTACATGCTCCTGTGATTTTTCTCCTATATGAGATAAATTACGCCCTAGTTTGACATACATGTTTAGTTCAGAGTTTTGTTGAGTCTTCCCTGATCTAAAATAATATCTCCATACTTTGTTAACTTTGTTTATCTTTCATTTGGGATATCCCATTTGCCTTTTCAAAGGCAATTCTTTTGCATACCATGAATTTGCTCTTGGCAAGTTTGGATTTGAATTTTCTTGTCCATGACTTCACAATTAGTTACAATTCAGCAGAAGGGACACTATTAGCTGCTCATGCTTTGTCCTCCTCTTAGGTCAACTTAACACTGCCACCTTTTGTAAAATCTGCTTTTTCACTTCTCTGCCTCTTTAGGGAGACCCATCCAATAGGACAGTCTGATAGTAAAACGAGTCATTGAAAAGATATTTTTTGGTGCTATCTTTACACTCACCTGTTTACCAATTCCAACTCAAGTGAAAACATAGTTATAAATGCACTATTATTTCTAAAAGTTTATCTTTGTATTTGCATACAAACCCCATCACATTTCTTACTTGTTCTGAAAATACTGATATTTCACATGGTTACCAATGAAGAAATAATCAAAGGTGTTTCCTAGCAAAAAAATTCTCCCCTAAAATCCAAACTAAATATCCATAAACAAATTTTTACAACATTTGAGCAAATAAGAACAAATATGCTACTAATGTGTAGATTCTGATTCATTGCACTCCATGTATTATGAATAAAGCCTCCGATGTCAAGATAAAGGAATAAGATATTAATATACTTGCATAGAGGTAAGTAGCTCCTGAAAAGGAAATCTTTTTAAAATTATTCTAGATTCTGTAAATTACTTCACATTAACATTGTTTTTTGGTGCTTGTGCAACATATACGTTTTAGCTTGGCAGCTGAGACTTCACTGGTACAAGTTTGTATTTGTCACGTCCCTCTCAAGGAGGACACAAAAGAGCATAGTGAAGCTGGAACCGATAGAGGCGTAGCCTGAATCTGATCTCTTCTGAATGACCCGTACTACTGTTGCGGTTCAATTCCTCTTATCTCTTAGACTGTATTAATTGGAAATAGAAATCTGCAATATTAAATTGATAATGCACAGTTTTTAATTTCCTTCAGACATTATCATACTGCATCAATTTGCACAGCTCTGAGAATCAGTCTGTGTGAATTAATGATGCATCTCCATATCCGCATGATAAAGACAGGGGGCTGTGACAACGTTTACATCTGATACTATTAAAGTCTCTTCAATGATAATCATTAACAAGTCCATTAAAGAGAACATATTTCCCGGAGGCACTATGGCCATTCAACATTGTAATCTAAATCTATACTTTTCAGAAACTCTATTAGAAAGCAATGAAGTAAGTCCCTGAACTATATACAGGTTATCAGCCAAGTCATCTCACTGAGCAAAAAAGGATGAGGGAAGACTTCCTTCAATATTGGCAGTATAGAAGATTAAAATGTACAATTGCTTTCTTTTTTTCTTTAAACCAGTAACTGTATTAGAAATACTTTGGCTGAAAGCTGCTTCCCAATAGCTTTGAATAACTGCTCAACACATACTGAAACCATTAACTTTTAGAAGGTTGTATTTAACTGGAATAACAAAGTTCAGAAACCCATCACATTGATTAATATAATCATCTAATAATAATGACTCTGACTTGTTAAAACACAAATCCTCCTAGCTTGAAGTCTGTACCATAATTTATGCAGATTTGACTGAAATAAGAACTGCAATATGCAATTCCTTATTCATCAGCAGATGAAACAGTAGTTCAAAAACCAGAATAATTACTTTCATTTCAAAATTATTCTCAAAAATATTCTCAGCTTTCTATTTTCCATGGAACTGGTTTCACCTCAGGCCTAACCGATAGTGATAATCGTTCACCATACAAAAGGCATCTAAGCTGGCAGCAAATATTGTGGACAAAAATGGACATCTGTTCCCAAGTCCTAACTGGGAGGGCATCACTGCTGTGATCTCTCCCTGAACTAATCTGGGAATAAGCAGAATTTCTGATTCCTAGACTCGGTATCCTTCATTTGTGTTAAATTAAAAGTTTGCTGGAGTCAGCAAAATATGAAGTCCTTTAAATATGTACTTCTGAGAAGGAATTTTTGTTTCTAAAACTGCCACACAACCACACACAGCTATTCATTATTATCATTACAACGCCCTTCACAAAGGTGAAAAAACTGATAATTTAATTTTTTTAGACTTATATACTTTTTGCCCCAGCAATAAAAATCTATTGGTATTTAGAAGCTATTTATGTTGTTCACTCCATGTACCAAGAGAAGATCTGACTGGATACTGACTAGTTAGCACAGTATTAAATACCAATACCATTTCATATTTGTGTCATGTTCATGATGAGCTCTATACTTTATTAGCAAGTTGTAGATGATAAATAAATATGGAGACAATTAAATCCTACCTCTGTTTAATATGAGATTCCTCAATTTTTCTGTGTAACCTCTGTTAGAAGCAGAAGAGTGAGCTAGATGAACTTCAATTTAATCCCATATAGGAATTTCTGTCTGTAGAAACACAATCTAGTTTAGAAAAGGTTTAAACTACTTCTGTTTCCTCTTAAGTCTCTCACAGACAACTTGGGAGATTATGTATAATACCTGTGTCTTTACTCAGTTTCCTTAGCCATGTTATAATTTCAAGACTGATTTCCTAGGGGGAAACCATGCTTAAAAATTTCACTTATTATATACTGCTCTTAGCTGGAAAGAAAAACATACTGTCAACAGCCACATCATCAGCATTGAACATCTGAAGCTATTACTACTCTCTAAGAATTTAACATTTAAAAACAGAACTTGAAATTTCACATAATATGTTACAATTTACTCGGTGATCACCAAGGTCCCTTTTAAGCAACTGCTTCTGAAATGTTACCTATAGAAACGTAAAGTGAGTTTTGTGCTACAAAATACAATTAAGCTTTTTAAAATCCAAATTCCTTCCCTCCATCCAAGGGAACAAACTATTTTTTTCCTGGAAACAAGCATGCTGCTAGATTCAGACTCTGTTTGCCAAATCAGAGTCTGAATAAATGTTTCACAGTGAAGACATAATACCTTGGAAAGAGAAAACATACATAACGAACCTGACAAGAACAGCAGTGCACACAGGGCTCAGCCATGGGAACAAGCACTGTGCCAAAATTTATCAAATCCAGAAAAGTACAACTCCTTCATGTTCATCTTTAGTGCTTGCCAATGGCACTGACAACTTTTAACATGAAGCAATATATCAAGAGCTTTTTGAAAACCTGCAAAGATAGTAAAGAACAGTGATAAATCTCCTCGTACTCAGCTGATGCAATAAATGGCAATGAATTTTCTGAAACACACTGAAAAGCCTGCCTCGGTACTTGGACCATATTTGTGACAATTCACAGGAAAACATGAATTCAAAGTTCCCAGTGAAATGTATCTTTCCCAGTATATTCAACCATCTGCAGGGTTCTAACAATACTGGCTCTCATCCTTTCCTGCACTGGCTAAGCAAAGTGTTGGGCAGAGTTCTGTACCAACGCTTCTGCAAAAAACAGTTGAATTCAAATTTTTAATAAAAGCATTTCAAAACCCCACTTACTAGGTTTTTCACTGTGCATAGCATACAATTTTTTTTAATTTTTTTTGTGATATACAGAGTGGTATTTGATTCTCTGGGCAAATCACCTGGCTTTTTGTTTGTTTGTTTTTAGTGGCTCACAGGAGCTTTGCAAACTTTACTGCATTTGTTGCCTCCAGTTTTTCCTATGCAAGTATAAACATTAGTTTGGGATCTTCAAATCTAAACAGAGATTTAACTTAAGATTTATTGAATAATTGTTGCAAGATCACTTCTCTCATTTTTTACATGCAATGAAGGATCATTGCCTTTCAATTCTATTTCAAGAAGGTCATTAAGTGTTGTCTGTTTTTGTGATCCATTACATTCTGCTTAGGAGTCTACTAATGCATGGCTTGTACTACTGAATTTTCTCCTTGAGACTTGGCATCTTCTTAACAAGATCATCCTTGGCAGGAACAAGGTTTCCATGGTAATAAAATAGTAGAGAGATTTTTAATTACCTTTGGACAGTTAACCTTCATTATTTTTCCATGACTCCACTGAGTTGGTGTTTCTGAAAATCACTCATTTGCAGACAATGTCTCCAAACAGGCTGACTCCACAATACAGGAAGGCTCATTTTAGGGACTTAGGAATAATAATGAGAAATATACAAATTGATTGAATGAAAAAGAATAAAGAAAATAACGCACAATTATATAAAGATTTGAAGGAAGGAAAATAAAGTGCAGAAAAGCATAAACTGAGGGCAAAACTGGGTAGAACATAGCAGAATGGGAAGAAAGCTTAGGGACAAATGTAGGAATGACTACTCTTGCTTCTCCATAACCAGAGTAGTAGTATGACAAGTATCTATCTATCTATACAGAGAAATGTCAACTTGCTGTACAGTATCTTGTTCTGTAGTCTTCAAGGCTCATTTCTGAAGTTAAGCTCCAGACTGAAGGGGATGCTAGTTTCCATGGACAATTGCTCCTGAACTGTATAGATTCGGTAAAAAAACCAACCAATCAACCAAACAAAACCCCGTAAATCTCTATTCTAGTTTGGTCTTTCTTGATCTCCACAAACACGTTTGCAAATTGTGTCGCAGTCCATTTTGTTTAGAGGAGTCGGCAAGTTTGGGCAGTTCACAGTTTCAAAAAAGCTTTTACTAACTTCTGTTAACTTCTCTGTATGCGAATGAATGCTTTCTCCTCTTCTAAAACACCAGTTGTCTAGAGGGCAACACAGAGCTTCAGACAGGATTTGTATTTATCAAGCCTGTTGCTGCAAATCTATACTTTCACAGTCTCAAATGTCATCTTAAAATCTGAACACCTGGAAGTCTCTGATACGGTTACATCAACTGTGATTGGTTCACACAACGACAAACAGTCGATTCTCTTGGGTTTATGCTATTTCTGTCACTTTTTGAAGTCTGCAACAGCTTTGTGGGAATGCATTATTCCCTGGGAAATTTAAGGTCTGCAGAGTCTTTTCAATGAAAGACAGTATTCACCTCTTTTATGAACAGTAAAAAGAGGCTGTCGCTGGATTCAGAAGTGTAAAACTGAGCAATGTGCTTCCTGGTTTCAACGTAAATAACTAATATAAGACATGCAGAACTGCCTGCAGATCCCTATGTTGTTATGCTGTCAACATACACTGGCCGCTTTGTACTCAGGAAACAAAAGTCGCATAATCTTGTGCGTCTCACTGACAACATCATGAGTCAAGAATCATTTTATCAGTTGCACCCGGGCTTATTGCCGTGTCTTCCAATTAAATGGCAGCCTAAAGCCACAGTTTCTAACAACCTTCTGGCCACCACAGAGTAGATAGGACCTTTTGAAATTTCAGAGTTGATGATGATGATGATGTTTAGATTAGGCAAGTATTCCAGTTAAAATATTTGGCTTCTCCATTTAGTTTATCATTAATTTTCTGGGGAATTTCAGATACTAATGACTGTGCAGATTTCCAAGTTTGACAGTGGAGAGAGATGTCAGGTGTTAGAAACCTCTCTGCCAGATTGCAAGGGATGAAATCTTGTAACAATTGTCATTCCTGCACCAAGATCTAAGCTGAGGCTTACTTTCTTTCGAAGTTTTACCTTTGTGAAATTGTAGAAAAAAATGAAGTACTAAGACAATGAGTATGTCTCCTGAGATTGTCTGGTATTCAGAAATTTATAATGCAAGAAGACTTGAGAGTAGGATTAGGGTACAAATCTGGATCTCAGAAAAGCACTCCAAACGCTTAGTCCGATTTTTTTTCTGTAGGGAGTTGGCCAATTTTACCCATTCTCTTGCTATCTTTAATTATGTAACTGATGGAAGAACTGATTCCCAAATAGGACAAAAATGTCAGTTCTAACAGAATAAGGAATTTTCTAAAACTACTTCTACCCTTTTTGAAGGAGAGGAATTTCAGAGGTTTTCTGCGATGAAAACTACTTTTTCAATTAGTTCATTTAAGCTGTTTATTCAACACTATGTCTAGAATTAAAAATTTAGCTTTATCCTAGAAACCAATTTCATCCCCAGAATAACTTTCTAGATAGTTAGTTTCAAATCTTTCAAAATAACAACTACAATGTGGCACAATTGCAAGGGATAGTTTGGTAGTATAGAGAATGTAATTACATGGTAGTTCATATCTGAGTCATCCTGGGGACAGAAATGCAAAGAAGCAATAAAAATTACTTGATCTAAGCTTAAAATATTCTGGCTAATATATTTAAACAGCCAACACACTCTACATACACGTGGCACAAACAGCTCATCATAAATTATGCAGCACCTGGCAAATACTGTTAATTCCATTGCATGTAAGTTAATTGCAGATTCCAGCAAGCAATCAGATATGATTAAATTACAATTTTGGAAACTATTAAATGGTTCAGGCTGAAGGAAGACAGCTTAAAATAGACCTTAAAAAGGTAACACTAATTAGGTAAAGTCTTAATTCTACTAATTTCTCAGGTTCATAATTAGAGGGACAAATTTTCCTTTCAGAGTACCATGTGAAAAGCAGCTGTAATCACCAGGACTGTACAGGTAAGCTGAAAGCAGAATTTTAACCTCCCATGGAGAATTTCTTTCGACTTCCTTTATGATCCAGGAAGAATTATTCTACAAACAAGAAATCAAGATTTTATTTTTTTTTTTAATTTTTTTTTTTTTCCTGTCTCTTTACAGTGTTTTAGGACAACTGGTCCAGGTGCTTTGGGGTATTTGCATAAGAGCTTTCTTCTTTAAAAAGGCACTAATGAAGCTAGGGAATACTGGAGTAGTCTGAAAGAAAGAGGTCTAAGAAAAGAGCTAAGCAAGCAGCATTACTTGAGAAGAGATAATGAATAGGAAGAGGAAGACGATGAGAGGTCAGGAACTCTCTGGAGGCATTTGGGAAGCTGTTTTCAAATAATGCAGTATGCAGAATGCTCTTTATCATCAAGATAATTTATATTCCCGTGCGTCTTTCTGACATCTCATCCAGGCTTGTTTCCCATTTTGATGGAAGTAACCTGTTCCTTACTGACTTCCTTAATGCTTGTATTTTTCATACTTAGTCTTGGAACTGTCTTATTTTCACTTTTTTCATTGCATCAAAGCATGCCTCCCTTAGTCACCTCAGAGCCCTGACCCCTCTTCTACCTCCTGTTTCCATTTCTAATCACATTAGAGACCGCAGTTAAACTACTGAGCTCAAAAAACCGCTTGGTTTCACCACACGAACCTGACCCATAGCAAAGCCTATCCTGAAGTGAACAACAAGGACGTCCTCCTTCTTCTGCAGTAAAAATACAATCTTTTGTACCTACAATACCAGGAAACTGACTGAATAAAGATCATAGGGTAGCAAATGTGTTTTTAATGTCACCAATGATAGCACAAGATAACTTTGTACACGCAGGCTAGGCAGTATAACCGTGCTGTAATAACCACTATTAACAACAACAACCACATTTTTCCTGCTTGATACTCTAGGTCATCACATCCTGTCGAAAGGCAAGTGGCATGTGCCTTAGGCAGAGATAAATCAGTTCATATTTAGAATCTTTCTAATGCCATGGGATCTTTCAATATTTTACTATTGCTAAGAAAATAAAAAGTATATTTTAAACCTTAAAAAATGGACAAATATGTTTTATAATTAGGAGTACAATGTGCATGGTGAAAACTGAACAGTTACAGAAAAAGCCAAGTGTGTGTTTTATTTTTACTAATATACTGGTAAGAGCTTTCCCATTTTCCTCCCCCAGTGGAACAAAACTGTTTTACCACACCAATACTTCTTGAATGGGAGTACATACAGTTTAACATAAAGAGCTGGGAAATGTTAAAACAATACCGAAAATCTCTGGTTTTACGAGTTGTTCTAGCTAAAGCTCGAGCATTTGGAAAGCAGCAGCAACCAACTAATTTACTCAGCAGTATATTTTCCCACTTGTAGCATATTATTTGTTCATCAATTTTGTATTACTGAGCCCCAGAGTGGAGCACTTCAGATGAAGACAGAAAGGACAAAGCGTGGGTGGGTAGACATGAAGTGCTTGTACGTGGCAGACTGCCCGATCAGAAGAAGAGAATTACTCATAAATGGGACTTCTGAGACAAGTATTAGTCCTGTAAAAACTGAAGAGACAGCCTCCACTCCACCAGAGGTAGAATTACCCTAAGCAGCAAACTAACTTTTTCTGATTTCCATGACTCATCTAGTAGAGGGCCTGATCTTGCAAGATATATCCTTAGCAGCTGTGAGCTTCATCGTGACAGATTGCATGAAAAAGCACTGATACCACTACATTAAGTAAGATCAGTTACTTAATGTAATTGATATGCTGGAGGGGGATCTAGAGGAGCTCCCAGAGGCCCCTTCTGAAAATGTATCCATCAGATTGAGGGAAGAATGGATGGTCTTCTTGGTTTAGGTTGAATCAATTTCCTCTGAACACTCCTGGATCTTTTCAGTACAAAGCAATTGTAAGTCCCAGGGATATAAAAGTATATCTTAAGACCTTACTGTTTGTTTTTTTTAATGGACTGATGACACCAAAATGCCAGTATTTATAAACAAATTTCCAGGAGAGATAGATCATGAATCCCACATGAAAAATCTTTGACCCCACATCTGATTAAACTACTGGAGATATAAACTCTGTGACTAATAAATTGGTTAGCATGTATTTTGATACTAATGAGGAGCTCCCCTCCTCTACCATAAACTTACATATTTCTATGAAATATACATTGGTATGTGTTGATACATTGATATATACTGGTTGCCCTTCTCTAAGGTATACACACACACAAAGATACAAATAAATACAAGTAAATAGAGGGTCTCTTACAGTGACATCTGTAGGCCTTCTGGATGACCATATCTTTACTCCCTAAAGCATTCTCATTTAACCCACTGACTAAACACTAGTTTGTGTTTTGAAAGGTGTCCATTTATATACCCAGAAAGAAATCTTTAAGAAAAATTAACACACAGTAGGACTGGTCAGAACAGCAACAGCAGTAGATGTGCAGTGGCATGACCACCACCACCACCAGAGAAGTGAATCCAAGTAACAGTCCAGGGAATAAAGGATTCATCTCCTTGGTGGTTTTTATTTCAAATGACCTCACCTTTTCTTTCAAATACTGTCTCTCTGCCTTTATAAGAAATACAGCAAACATCTATCTGTGTGTGCAGTTCCTTAAGATATGTAATTGCAACAGCAGCTTTGCAAATACCAGAGCTACATCACAAACAGACTTTAAAATATCCTTCTGCATCATGGACTTTATGTTTGCTCTACTGTAACTTGCTACATTTTTCGTAAGGATCATTTTCCATTCCAGACCCTATGTCTGTCTCCCAGTAAAACATCTCCAAGCAGTATGCTTCTGAGTAGGAAGTACTTTCTGGTTTTAAGGAAGACTTTTTTTTTCCCCAGGAACTAGAGAGATGGGAAAGTTTTCCACCTGAACCATTAGTACAAATCCAGATGACAGTGACTAGTGGAAATTTGATGAGGACTTCAAAGAAGTTGTTTGTTAGGTCAGTTACATACACACATATACTGCACGGATTTATACCTGCAACCTGTCAAGGTGTTTGCAGTTGGCAGAAAGGCCAATAATTGGATAGGAATGAGAAACAGCTAAAGGCTGAACAAAGAGGAAAACCTTGAAAGGTATGTTCCCATTTTAAATCAGGTTCTGCAACAAAGCCTATGGAGTTGCTATTCCAGTGGCTTTCCTGAACACTGAGTACAGGCTTTGACAGCTGAGATAAGTACCTGTAGTTTGTAGGGGTTTTTTTGCAATTTGTGTTTAACAGAGTAATCAGAAAACTCTTCCTTGAAAAATACCTGGCTATTCTAAACATTAAAATTATTCAAGCCCGCTGCTTTTTGGTCAGACTTGAATGTTTCTGTGCTGAAATTTTCTAAAGCATCTTCCCTCTCCTTATGACTTATTTAAACATATATTTTATTTGGAATTTGTAAACACAAAGACTAAGTTTACTTATACACCATTTTTTAAGTTTTTCAGATAAAACTTTGACACTATACTTGAATAATAAATTATGTCAAATTAATTAAAGCAAAAGAAATTAGTAAAAGAATTCATTTAAAACTAATGTTTAACAAATAAATATAGCAGAAAGCTGTGGTTTAATCATACATGAATTGTCTATTCAATTATAACCCTCTCTCAGTAATTATCTTATTTTATTTACATTGGCTTAATACCATTTATTCTGGAGACAATATCACATCACTGAGAGTAACCTGTTTAATTAAAATCATGGCAAAAGCAAATTTTAAACTTTCCTCTCGTTTCATTTCGAAGCACTTTATTCACATAATACAGGGCAACATCACCAGTATAGCTCTTTGCTTATGTAAATACCACTAATATCCTTAGAGGTCATTCAGGAATGTCCCGAATAAAGGTACACTGGTATGCAGAAAGATTTTTAGGCAAAGAAGAATGTAGGAGGGAAAGGGACTGTTTACAAAGGCCTGCAGTGACAGGATATGGGGCAATAGTTTTAAACTAGAGAAGAGTAGTAGATTGGATGCTAGAAACAAGTTCTTTACTATGAGGGGGGTGGAACACTGGAACAGGTTGACCAGGGAGGTAGTTGAGGCCCCATTCCTGAAGATATTCAAGGTGAGGCTCGACAAGGCTCTGAGTAACCTGATCTAGTTGAGGATGTCCCTGCTCACTGCAGTAGGGTCAGACTAGATGACCTTTAGAGGTCCCTTCCGGCCCAAACCATTCTATGATTCTATGATATTCCACCATCCAGAATTCACTTTCTCCCCATGACAACACAGAACAAAAAGTTCTACACAAACGTGGTTATCAAATTCGCTGGCCCATCCACGGAAAGCCCATAAAGCACACATAGCACTAGGCTTGATGTCAAGAGGCTGTAAATCAATTCAACACCTAAAACAGCTGAAGGACTCTGACATCAGACAGAAAGGTCCATCAGCAAATTAGACGCTTGCAGCCACCTGCATGGGTGAGGATGACACTAGCATCTGTGAATAGCATGCATGCTGACACAGTATGGGGTGGTCTGGGCTTTTAACCTGCCTATCTAACAGGCTTTCTAGTTGAAAGCTGCTTTCTGTCTCTGGCTAGCTCAGCTGATATCTATGAATATTTCAACTCATTAAAAATACATCACCTCTACTCTGCACTTACAGCTTTGCAGGCCTGCCTAAGGCATGTGTACAAGCTACCTAAGTTATCTGAAGAATTGCAAGAACAATGATTTTAGGACTGACAGGTTCGGGTTATTTTCTGTGGATATTTTCTGGATACACTTGGTCATTCACATAATGAGTCTGATAAGCTATGTCTTCCTATGAGTTTTGTGTGCTGGCATTACTTTCTGGTGCCTTGCTATCTTTTCTTTTTGAAGATCAGTTGTCAAAACTACAATTCTTCTGGGATCTCTATCCCAGGGCAAACCATCTCAGCATTTCTCTTGGTCACCACATCATCATCGCTTTCACTTGCTCCAATTCATCTCCTCTATTATCACTGGTTCCCAAGCCTAGATCCCGGGCTTCTTATCAAACCTCAGCAGCCCCCTCTTCCTTTAGTTTCTTTTCTCAGCCATCTTGTACAGTCACTCCTTGACATACTGTCTCTCTTTATTACTACTACTTAGCTCAAAGGATTCTTGGGCTCCTTACCTAGTCAATCTTTGTATATGCACCTGTAAAGTAATCTTCTGTGAGCCATACAACCTAAATTATAAGAAGGGAAAAATGTGAAGTACACTAGGAAGATATGAATGGCAGATGTACTATGGATTAATTCACTTATGATGGGGTTCATCAGAACTGGAAGCTAAATGCATAACTTAAGAAATTTAGTAGAACAGTATAAAAAAGAAGAGAAATTTTATGTTGTATTAAAAAGATCCTACACATCCTCTAAATTTAATATATTCATTTCAAAATGCTGGTGATTGTATAGGACTTAGCGTACAACGTTGAGCTCAAGAGCTGAAACATGCTATTAACATGAGAAAATTCCATTGAGGAAGTCATTCAGACTCTTCAATAATTTAATAGATGTGTATCATATCACTCTTTGCCATTCCCTCACTTTTTACATTAGCATATACCCAATTGCTTCACCTCACAAGACAGACAGGGGGTCAGAGACTGACGAAGTGAAAGCTATCTAATTTCAAAAGTATCTGCTACTCCCTTACGATTTTTAATTTGTCTTTTATTCTTCTAGGCAGATAATTAAAACAGCTTTATGTGATATAATTGGTGGTCAGCTTGCACGACAAAAGATCAATCGCCACTGTTACACCCTAACATATTATAAAGCCACAAGTAGTACAGAAATACACCAAAGCAATGACATAGGAACAACTGGCTGCCTGAAATCCACACAGTTCTTCAGCTAACATTTTATCCACCAGTGTAATTTATTTAGCCCTTCTATTCCCTTCTTTAGAGGTTCAATGCTTGTTCTTAAGCACTGTCACACTGAAGGAGTTCTATGAAATACAACCGATCTTGTTCTTTCATTAACTTTGGTTCATTACCTTTACTTTCTAGGACTGATAAATTCAGCTTGTACGGAGTGGTTGTTTCAGTCCTACCTGTATAATACCTTTATTTTATTTTTTTTCAACTACTAATTTGTATTTCTTTATTATACTTCTGAAAGCGCTTTTTTCCTAAAAGTAATTTTAAAAAAATCAATAACCAAGAATTTATTGTGATTTGATAAGTTTCTCAATTGCAAGTCAAACAACGAAAAGAAGCAGCTGCTGTAACTGGTTGTATGTAAACAGATAAAAAAATACAAAAGTGGGGAAACCCTGATAAAAAAATGCAATGTATCAAGAAGAGCAGGCGTGTGCTAAAGAGTTACCTTAAAACCCTCGCATTAGTTGACTCACTATGAACAGAAAAAAGATTTCTGTCTTCCCCCCACCCTTTCCTGTCTTTCCCAGCTTTGTTCTTTCCTAAAATAATTTCCTCCCTCACTCTGGCCGCAATGGGCTTCTAGGGGGGAGCAAAGAGCTGAGGATTGCTTCATGTCTTCATTGCGATCAGTGGGCTACTGATGAAATCAAGTGAGGAAGGGAACACTCTCTTCAAAATTGTGGGGAATCATTTCTTTCTGGCAGCAAGCCAAGCAGCAAGCTCAGGTGGGTTTAGGAAGCAGAGTCCCCATCTGTACTTCCAGCCTATGCTATCACAGCAAAACTCCTGGCTCCTTCAGCAGGCAAAAACAAATGGTAGAGGCAGGGGCACTGAGGAAGCTGTGACCACCCCAGATTATGGAAGTGGAGAAGAAAGGGAAGAGAATTCCACAGGCAATACAGAAGACAGTTTTTGAGGAAGAGTAGGGAATATTTATAATACATGGCTGCCTCACTGACATCTTCTCCTTCAACCTACGGAAGATTTTACCGAGTTAAATGCCAACAGCCCAGGACTAGCTTGCTCCATGATTCAATGAAACACTGATAACAATCACTGCATTCCAAGAGTGAGTGAAATGTACTTCTCTGTACTGTTTAATAAGCCTGACTTTTTACAGCTGACCTACAGAAAGGCCCCAGAATGCTGCGCCCACTAGTCTGCAAACAATGTACTCAAAACATCTGTGCTGCCAGTAGAGAGCTGTCCCTCTGCACTTGCACGGTATGGTGACAGCTCCATGGCTGCTTGTTCACAACTGCAGCAGTCCTGTGGAAACCATTACTTCATATCGTGTCACAGAAAAGCCATAAATAAATGGGATAGATAGGACATGGCAAACAGGTTAATGAGGTTACAGTGCATTCAGAGATACAGAGGTTAGAGTGACATCTGCTTAGATAGCACCTATGAAACTGTTTCGTACTACAACATAAATACATATACTAGAGCATAAATACCACAATGAATAATGGAAGATTTGCTGTAGTGCAGATGCAGAGAAAAGGCTATTAGATACTTAGGCATGACTAACATACTTGATAGTTTATAGGTGCTTTTTGCCCCCAATTTCAAATGGGCGGGTAGCCACATCCCCAAATGTTTAACAATTGCTCCTCACATGCCTCCTCGTGGGCAGAATGAGGAATGCAGCCAAGAACTAAATAAGCTGGAGATAAAAAAAAAGCTGAATTTCTACTGTTGGAGGAGATCCACAAATGCACAAGGGCATTTGGCTACTCAGGCAAGCCATGGCAGAGGAGCAGAGCAGGTGCTGCTCTGCACACCAGCTGACAGTCACTACCTTCAGGGCTCTCAGCCTGGCCCCTCCAATAAACACCAAGATCTTACGCGCTCAGAAATAAGAATCACTGAACCACGAGGCCTCTCTACCATGTTGGAACGCTTAAGTGGTTCCCAATTCCCAGTAATGGCAGATAGAACTGCCTTAGGCTCCCAGCCTTGTGAGCTTGGTAGGCCTGAATCCTCTGCCTGCTGCCTTTACGTGAAGGTTTTTTGAGAAATACTGACAAGTAATGCCAACAGAATTTTGACTGCTGTCCACCACATTAGCCTTTTGCTGTGTACGTTCAGGGTTGGAATAAAGGAGGAAGGGGAAAAGTTCTAAAGACTTTTTTTTATACAAACCTCATTTTTCTATAACTTTTAATGAGTTTTAAATAAACCTGTTATCAACAAGCATATTATGTGAATTAATGCAGAGCGCTAGAATGAAATGTAAAATGTGTTCAAAAAGATAAAACAGGGCAGTGTTCTTGGCTGTCACTTGTTTCACTGAAATACTGCATTCTTTCTACAGCACCATCAAAGCTCATCTTCTCATTACTTTTTATTTGCTTTACTTCCCTATAACACATTTACAAAAAGAATAAAATGTCATAATTTTATGCACTGTGAATGGGACCTAGATAACAAGGCATGGAGAATGCCTCTGCACTTCATAAAGGAGAGCTCAAAAAAGATGTCTCTGAAGGAAGAAGTTTACTGTAGCGTACATTTATCAAAAACATAATTAAAACAGCATCACATCCAATAAGAGGAGAGCAGTTCTGGGGCATTAGCTGGGCTCCAGGCCAGATGATATCTCATTCACTCTGATGAAATCCAGAGCAATTTAATTTAACTAATTTTTCATTTAAACACCTTACCCATAATCAAAGTCTTGTTCAAAGATACAAGTTTCCCATCAAAACTTGACTTCTTTCCTCTGTGATGTGATCGAGCAAAGATGACACTAAATGTAGTAGTAAAGCCCAGTACTATTCTTAGCTATAAAACCAACCCGGCATCCTATTTAAGTACCTTCTTAAATGAAGATGACACGCTCTCCCTCTTCCTAAAAGATATCTACTACACCAGAATGAGGTGCGATACATTAGGTACATAGGATTCCAAAAATTACCAACAGTTTTCAACAACACTATATATGATCAGTTATAACTTCAATGGTATTTACAGTAATGGTAATTATAATAATCCAACTGTAATTTTACAAGATGGTGATAAAGGTGCAACCGTTATCAATCCAAGTCTGCTTTGCAAAGTGTTCTATACAATCCTCAGTTACCCAACAAGTACTTGGTTTGACAATACATATGAAAGACAATGGTACAAGTGGTCAACCTGGTTTATGGATCACTGATTATTCATGGAACATAAAAGTACATCCATCTGAATTACCTTCCTTTTTGTAGGGTGGAGATGTCCATTTGGGAAAGATGGGAATCCAAATGCTACTCTACAGTCTGTAAGGAAATTAATAGTGGAACAAGTTTTATTTTACATTAGCATAAATCCTTAAAACTCCACTGTCTCAAACATGTATAAAGGCAACCCGATAACAGAATCTTTTTAGCTTATTACAGAGCATCGTGACAGAGGTCTTTGAAGATTAAAAGGGATGAATTTTGTTAGCACTTTGCTTGCACCATGTCTGTGGACAGCACTGCATTCTGCATCAGAGGAAAGGCTTCCCACTTTGAAGAGTTGCATAGTAGATGAATTACGCACTAATTAATATTGTGAGAGATGAGATACGTATGAGGTTTGTTTTCTTCCACTTGTTCCTAAAAGCCACTACTAGACACACATCAAAACAGACCAGTACTAGACTGTACATAGTGATCAATGCATCGCTATCAACTCTCAACTGTGTTTCTATATTTGCTATTTCAAGCACAGCTCTTCTGATTCCTTATTTTTCCCAGAGAAGATATCAAGACAGTAAACCATCCTCATTTGGATTAGTAGCTACTGACTTAAAAATATTGTCTATGTATGCTAGGAGATCATTTGCATTCATGGCTACTGTTGAAGAGAACACAGCAAAATTAATATAAGAACCTCCACAAGGTCATTTCTTCCCTCAACTCAGGGAATTTTAAAGATCACAAATTTAAAATTATACTTGATCTAGGGTCAGAAGGTGCTGAATAGCAGATCTTAGGAGTCAAAAGTCTTCATGTTAACTCCAGATGAGTATGACTCTGCAAAAATTGAGGTTGCAGAAGCTGACACAAGGAAACTGAAAAATTTAATGCAATAAGCATGTAAAGGGAAGGGCTTGTTAAAATGTACATTCTTGATGAAGCCGTAGTAGTTCTGTCAATGTTCTGTTATTAGTGAAGGTGGTTTTTTTGCTTAAAAACCAGAAAACATATCTTACTAGCACAGACTGTTATCACATGTAGTTTTCATAAGAGTACTTAATTGGAGTGAATGTTCTTTCTACCTGTGAAATCTCAAACGTATTTAATATGCTCTGAGGAAAAAATAACTTCTTTCTACCTGTAGAACTACATATTTCTTGAGCTGATCTGCATAAAGGACAGAATTCCCAGAGCTTGACATTTTTCTTTTTTTGCTTCTTCTTCCTTTAGATGACCAAGCTGTCAGTTTTGACTGCCTTGTCAGACAATGAGGAATGGCTGTTGTTATCAAGAGACCAATTACTTTGAACCAGGTTCACAGAAGTCAATGGTCCTAGCTGACAACACAGGCAGATGAAGTGAATGCACTGATCAAGAGGGTGGTCTTCAGAACCTTCCCCATTCACCATATAGTGTGGTTTGGCATATGCAAATACACCTACTTCATGGAAATATATCAATTTTTACAACATTTTAATTAGGAAGATATTTGTTGCTATAGCTCTGGAGACTCTTCTGGTAGAAGAAATTCAAACTGAACACTTGTTTAGACAAAATTTGGTTATGCAAAACCTGTGCACAATTTTGTCTGTTGCAGCACAGAGCTGATAAATATCAGAAGACTAAAAGGTGTTATGCAACAGAACTATCTTCAGGCCAACATATGTATCTATGCTATCAAATCTGAAAGGAGGAGGTTATATTAGAGTATTTCTAACCTTGATTATCCAAGCTGCAGGAAAATGATTTGGTATGACTAAGGTACTAGGCACTTTATTATAAATACCTTCCTGAACAGGCACTTCTACGATTTACCAGGCTACTTTCTCAGAAGCTTTGCTTATTTCCTTTTTTTCTTGCTCCTTTAATTTCCAACTAGCATAGACACTTTGTACCTACCACAATGTGGCAGTTCAATTCACTAATGAGAATTCAGCTTTAATGCATTACCCTTTGCACACCATAGCTGGGATTTAAATCCCAGCTGGATGTTCATATTCATGATGAGACTGCAATTATTTCTGTATCTCTGTTGTACTAACATGAAGACTTCACTGTCAGCAACGAGCAGAGAAGTTGTAAATTCTGTCTGTGTGAGAATCTGAGGTGGATAAATAACATTCTTTTGGATTCTATCACCCATAGGATTCAGAAGAACTCTGCGTTCACTTCTAAAAGATGTACTGTAAGAATCTGTGCAGGATTTCTCAGCATTTTTACAATTAAGAGAAATATTCAGATGAACTTTCCTGTATACAACTCCTTGTGTGTAATGTTTTGCATAAGTATTGCTTTCTAGTGAAATTTCTGCAACATGGAACTTGACTGGGTGGCAATGAGGGCGAGATGTTCTGAAAGCATTGTAATGGTAAATCCTTGAACCAAAAGAAGAGCTGGTAGCCTGCATTTACTCTAGCTGATTGCTTCTACATGTATCAAAACCAAGCTGTGATTTAATTTTCAGATCCCTCAAAGATAAGTGTAACCAGAAATTATAATTGGTAAATATTGAAACATGGATAATTTAATTAGAATGAGATTCTCAGGTTGAGAAATTGAGCTTTAACTGTAGCTAAATTATGTTAGTGCTATGCCTTCCACATCCTTTAGATCATCAAAGAGTTAAAGAAGCCTATAATGAAGGATGATTTGACTAACAGCTCAAATACTGAGTATTTGTAATCACTCTGCATAAGTCTGTAAAGAATCTGACTTAACTATGCATTGAGCAGTTACTGGTAGTTAAGCAGCTTTTCATCATATATCTGATTGTCAACTTTTTTGTACCTGATCCCTAAGGAATCACCCTGTTACCTGTCGTTCCTTTAGCCAATTAATATATAAAACATACCTGTTTCGTTTTGAGGAAGTAACAAACTTTATGCCAAGTCTCTATATGCCTCATTTTATAAAAAGGAAAATTACAGACTGTATCTACTGAGTGTGGTGAGAAATTAAGAAACTTCTGTTTCATGATAATATCTTTGTCAGAAAACAGATCTGGGAGCAGAAGTGCTCCAGCTATAGAAAGAACACAGAGAGTAAATCCAAAGAGGGCACCAGCAATTATTATGCATAACACAAGAGCCAGTATCTTGTCAGAGCCTGGAATGTAAGTGATAAATTACATTAGCAGGTAGTTGAAAAATTGCCTTCTTAAAATACAGTAGTAACTAAAAGGGAGCTGATCCTAACTAGATTAGATCTAAACACAACACTCTTCTTTTTCATATTACTGATCATGACACAACGCATCATTATGCCTATCCTGTTTACCTGACTAGAAATTTTCAATCTCTTTGTTGTTTAAAGTTAATAGCTGCAGAATATATTTTATTTGTCCTTCTCTGCCTAATATTTGCTTAGGTGACAGCCTCTTCAATATCCTAGGGGCTAAAAGGTTTTCCACTTCCAAAAAATTCAGTGGCAAAACACCCCATTTTGCTCCTTCTTCTCTCCCACTTGAGGTGCCACCATAGCTTGCTGGGCTTGACAGTTTGGTTTTCCTTCTCGTTAGAGAACCACCTGCCCTTCTGTTCTGCCTTTTATTTTTCTCTGCAGAACTATGATTTTCACTTGGGCTGGTTACCAGGGTGACTCAGCAGAACATTTCTGCAGCATGTCCTTAAGTCTATAATATGAACTCTGATGTTATTTCCCATATATCCTGCTCAGCAGAGCCACCTGACAGTTCCAAGATGGGAAAATGGCACTTGATCATCACTATACCATCCTTTACAGTGATAGACAAGTCCAAGCCAGAATCCCAAAGTACCTGTTGGATAACAGCCTGAGCTCCCCTCTAGAACTAGACACTGCAGCTTACAACCATTCATAGTTCAAGTAAGCCTTCTGCTAGTGTGTAATTTTCTGAGTGAGGAAATCTGCATTGGATTTCCAGCAGTTTGTTTGTAGTCTTTCAGGAGTACTAGATTGGTACCATTATCACTACATTAATAAGCCAAAAAAAAAAGAAAAAAAAAGGATAACAATGATTTATTTCTTTATTTTCATACCCCTATGGAGCACTGAATGATTATGCAAAGCACTGCATTTTCAGGGCGAATACAGAATGTTAGTATTACAGGAAAATGTTACTGGTCAATTATCAGAGAGAAAAAATGTCTCCCAAATTCTGCTAACACATTGAATTCCATCCCGTGGCTATCTGAACAAATAGCTAAAAAGTAGCACACTCTGTGTGGCCACAGAGCCTCTTTTCCTCCCCTGTCATCCACAGCTTTGGTAAATCTGCCTAATGATATATATTTCATTATCAGAAACCATTAACAAAAAGCAAATAGAAATAATCCAAGTATCTCCTATGTGATGTGTCTGTGGGTGCAGGGGAGTTCTTTTTAACACTGAGCTGCACAATAGGATAGACTATTAAAAATAGCACACTTTCTTCCAATCATTTCAGTGTTCTGCACAATAATTCAACCTCCCACCTTTAGAGCTTTCTCAAACCAGTTGAATAAGATAACATATTAAAGGAGAATTCCATAGCTTAAAATTCTTACATAGTGCAAAATTACCTGAAAAGTAGGAATGGTCATGGCTTTTTTTTTTTTCTGAAACAATTTTCATTAGGAAAGCCAACTGTTTTTAAAGAAAAGTCCCCAAGTACTTCAAAATTCCACTTGACCTGCTTTCTGACATTGAAAGTTTAGGGGTTTTTTGACTCTAATACAGTGAACAAAGTTCCCAAACCAAGTTGTGATAAATTATGTAGATTATAGCAGACATAGGAAGCAATCAATCATTCAGTATCTTGTATATTATTTTCACTGTAGTCCTCTTTGCTACATACACTTGGACAGCTCTAATATTCCAATTTATTTTTATTTTTTTTTTTAATACCTATAGCTTCCTCTTCCTGCTACTTGCTCAGTTATGCTGAAAAACTATCAAATCAGAGACCATTAACAGTCTGGAAAATACATGCAGCTTAATCACAGCAAGGTTAGACCAGCCAAACTCAAACTAACTGTATAGAGCTGCACAACAACATGCGAACCAGTTTTCAGCAAACCAAACTTAACTACTCACTAAAACAAACAAAGATTAAACAGCACAGGGAGTAAACAAAACAGACTCCTACATAAGCTGAATCGTACTCAAGCAAGCATTAGCACGAAATATAAATGGGCTCATTCTGACATCCCCTGACTACCATGTGGGCTGAAGGAAACCAAAAGAAAGAGCTGTATTGGTTCTTTAAACTCTGGTTAGCCTCATAAATATCAGGGAGCTGAGACTTATAAAATTTGTTAAAGAAGGGTGTATTTGTGACCTCTCTGTGATATGATTTCAAGTATGTCGAGTGGGCATTATGGGGATTAACTTCAAGAGCCCAATATTCATCTGAACTACTACTGTAGACACACCCACAGTGGTATGCAGAGGAAAATATTCCTTTATAATTATGGAACAATTATAAAAATAATAAGTTCTCCTGTTTTACAGCTTATTTCTTCCACTGCAGTTTCATAATAAATCTTTGCCCAGATAACTTCTGTGGTTTTCTTGAGTAGCCAGGGAGTCACTCGCCTCATCTCCTTTAATATAGCAGATAGCTATTTAGATTTGTTTAATTAGGAAGCACAAATAATTAAAATACAACAACTACATGGAAGAACTCCAGTCACGCCTGATGAAAACTGGAACACCAACAAGAAGGCTATACAGAAACGTTTTGGCTCTGTACAGATATATGCAAAGACAGAAGAAAAATTCTCTGATGCAGATGATCTCCAATAGCTTTGCATTTTCTTAATACCCTTGAGCTTGTGAGGGGGGTAAACTCTGAATGTCTCCAATTTTGTCATGAATATTTCACACATCTCCAGGACTAACAACACTTACATACATCAGAGGGGTGCTATGAGACTTAATTAATGTTTGCAAATCACTGTGAAACACAGGGATAAAAGGTGTTACAGAACAGCACTGTCTCAATGGTAAAATGTTCAAGAACAGATCGTCAGCTGGTGTTAATTGTCATCTCCCCTCTAAAGTCACTGAAACTATCCAATTTTAAGGGCCTATTCCTCAAATCAAATGGGTTTTGGAAGAGGACAAATACCATTTTTATTAGAAAGATATCTGCAGAATAAAGCACCAGCTTATCAGCATGGTCCCCTTATTGAATCTGAATTTTAAGATATGCTTTATTCTGACAAGTGCCTTCCTTGGACTACGAAAAAGGTCTGTCTTTATGTTTGTTTAACAAGTGTATGACAACCCTAAAAATGAAATGCTGAAGCTACTGACAAATTCTGTCTTGTTTTCCTATATATTGAGCATAGATAGAATTATCACAATCTATAACAACTTAATGTGGGACAGAGATGACTAGAGTAGGTGCCCTGGTCATGCCCACCAAGCAATTGGAATGCCAAAATAAAGCTCTTTTCTATTCTACGTGGCTTTGTCTATGAGGAATTTCAGATGCTCAAGATGACTACAAAAAGTCATTCTACAATTCCTCAGCTCTTATGACTCACGCTTGCAGGTGCAAACGGTTACCAGGGTGACACACATTCACAGGCTACAAGCTCAAAATTGTGTGCGATTTCTTACCATGTCTTGTGACAAGCTGCTGCACCAGAAGCCAGGATTCTTTCTGTGAGAGCTCAAGTAATTAACCCACGAGGCAAACACCGAGAGCGCTTGTAATGGGAGTGAAGTATCAAAATCATGTTGGTTCCCTGCCTGTGTCTTTAATACCATCTGTCAGTAATGGCTATTATGGTTGTTTTCTGAGGCTAGAATGCTTTTAAAAAGTTGCAGTCCTCTGAACAACAGGAAACACTTCCTGCTAAGCTCGTATCTGCCCCCGCGCCCCCAAATTAAATCAGAAGCTTTCTTTCAAATAATTACTTTTCAGGCTGAAAAAATAAAATACAATCCAAAGAACGTTAAAGAGTAAAATACCAATTCTTCTATGTCAAACAATAAACATAAGAAAGCAGGTGAACAGAGAAGACCAGCTTGCTATATCCATTCCCCGAGGTCTTTGAAGACCCTGTGAATCTTTCCTGAGGGGCAGTATTTGAGACTCATGCTTCTGTGATAACTGTCTCTGCACCTGCAACCCTAAATTTTGCCCAACTTCCGTACTGCAGATCCACAACATCAATAGTGCTGCTACTTAGGAAAATGTATATGCAATTTTGCTACACCTATATGCATCCAAGATGATAGAATCTAGCAACACTCATGCACTTCAAAAGATTAAAATGTCAAAATAATACATAATAACATTTATACACACCCTTCCTTAGAGGATCCTCAAAAAAATATGATTTAAGCCTCACTGTGCCTCTCTGCAGTCAGATTATTCTTATTTTAGAAAAGGGGAAAACGTACAAAAAAAAGAGTCAAGGTATTCCCTGAGGTCACTCAGCTAATCAGCTGCAGCATAGGGAGCTCAATTTATGTGATCTGAATTCTAGTCAACAGTTCTGCTCCCTGAAATAACTAAACTCCTCAAGTTACATTGCACTATATGTTCCTGCACCGACTTGTACATTTTCTTTTCTGTGTGTTTTGGGAAAATGCCACATACATATTTTGACTTATTACAGCACTCATCTCAACTTCAAAGCATTTTGAGCATAATTAAGACATTTTCTTCTAATGAAGGTGATTGTCATAGCATGCAATACAATTAGGAGTCATGGGACAAAAATCTGATACCATTCTGTGGAATACGAGACGCACACAAAATCATGATCATAAATGCAACTAATTAAAAAGAGAGATGCACTTACATTGTCTTTTGAGACAATTATGCTAGAGGGACTCCGCTTTTGTGGAAATCATTTTATTACATGCTGCTTTTTCTCTTCAGACACAAATGATATAAAACATTCATTTCATAGATTAAAAGATGGAACAGATGTAAAATATGTAATCAATAGTATCAGTTATCACTAACATAAATGCCTTTTCTGCCCCCCTCCTCACTCTAGTTTACTAGCAGGAAACATGATGTAAAAGCCTAGGACAGAAACAGGCTAAGATAGCTGCATTTTAATTTAGATTTTGACAAGTCTTAGCACAGATTGCTTGAATGATTCCTTCTGCTGAACAGGGACATATGCTGGCCAAGAGTCAGAGTGACAAAATGCAGCCCCTAAGAGGAGCAGACTTAAAAATGCTTGCTGTGTCTCATTCAAACCTCCAGTTTGCTTTTGCCTTGCAGTTTTAAGTTCCCCTTTGCCATCCTCATTTCTTATATCTAAAAAGGATAGCATTGTTGTCGTGCAACATGCAGGGGGATGAGGGGAATGGGAGGGTTACAAATACAGAACCCTTTCTGCTGTGCCATATGAACAGCTGGTGAGGTTTAAAGACACCTAGTACCAAAAATAATATGTCATTTGGTCACAGAGGGGAGAAACCAACAAACCTCACCTAATGAACTTAGGATCAGCAAGGTTGTTTGAATTCAACTTCCATCACAAAAAAAGGATGGAAGTCAAGATAGTAACATGGACATGGGAATATCTTTCAGGAAATCTTGGCAGATTTCCTAGGAAGCTTTTTTTGAAGTTTGGAACAGAACTCAGATAAATTTTGAGCATCCTGGGGACAGCCTGCAGCTGGGGATTAAAAGCAAACAGTATTTTTAGGATGATGTAAACTTTTACCAGGAAAGGTTCTACTGAGTAACAAAAAGCACGATCAGACTGCATTTTTTTTTTTTAATGTGCAGCTCACATTAAATTGGAAGAGCTGAAGGAACCCATTTTGTAAGAAGCTGCAAGAATAATGTCAGGATTTTAGGCAAACAGATGTCAACTTCTTTTGATTTACAGATTCCTTCACATGCTGTACTCCTGCATGATAACCTTTCAGCCTACAGACAGCAAGCTTTACTTTTTCCTTTGCTGTTCATTGGACTCTTAGAAATACCGTGGATGTGGAAGAAAGAGGCCTCCCATCCTCCTCGGGTGAAATCAGTGTGCTCGGCTCGCTCCCTGAAATGCCCGTACACCAATGCACACAGCATGGGGAATAAACAGGAGGAGCTGGAAATCTATGTTCGGGCAAGGGATTATGATCTGGTGGCAATTACGGAGACATGGTGGGACAGCTCACATGACTGGAATGTGGGCATGGATGGCTATGTCCTTTTTAGGAAAGACAGGCCAGCAAGGTGAGGTGGTGGAGTTGTGCTTTATGTGAGAGAGCAATTAGAATGTGAGTTCTGTTCAGGAGAGGTTGAGGGGAGAGTTGAGTGTTTGTGGGTGCAAATTAAGGGGCAGGCTGGCATGGGTGATACTGTTGTAGGTGTCTATTACAGGTTACCTGATCAGGATGAGGAAGCTGATGAGGCCTTCTACAGGCAGCTAACAGCAGCCTCGCAATTACAGGCCCTGGTTCTCATGGGGGATTTTAACTACCCAGGTATATGCTGGAAAGCCTACTCAACCAGTCATTCACAGTCAGGAGGTTCCTCCAGTATATCGATGATAACTTCTTGATGCAAATGGTGGATGACCCAAGTAGGAGAGGAGCACTGCTGGATCATATATTCACTAACAAGCAGGGCCTGGCTGAAGAGGTGAAGGTTGAGGGCGGCCTTGGCTGCAGTGACCATGAGATGGGGGAGTTCAGGGTCTTGTGCAGTAGGAACAGAATACCAAGCAGGATCACAACCCTGGACTTCAGCAGGGCCAAATTTGACCTTTTCAAGAGGTTGCTAGGGGAAATCCCATGGGACAGGGTACTAGAAAGTAAAGCAGCCCAAAATACTTGGCTTATACTCAAGGACCACTTTTTCCAGGTTCAAGATCAGAGCATCCTGGAAGGTAGGAAATCAAGAAAGGGTGCCAGGAGACCTACATGGTTAAACAGGGAACTACTGGGCAAACTCAAGTGGAAGAAGAGAGTATATAGATCATGGAAGGAGGCCCTGGCTACTTGGGATGAATATAAGGTTGTTGTCAGAGGATGTAGGGAGGCAACTAGGAAAGCTAAGGCCTCCTTGGAGTTAAACCTTGCAAGAGAGAGATCAAGGAAAACAGAAAGTGCGTCTTCAAATACATTGCAGACAAAACTAACACTAGGGGCAGTGTAGGCCCACTGATGAATGAGGTGGGTGCCCTGGTGACAGAGGATACAGAGAATGTGTAATTATTGAATGCCTTCTTTGCCTGTCTATACTGCTGGAGACCGTCCTCAGGAGCCCCAGACCCCTGAGGCCCCAGAGGAAGTCAGGATAGAGAAGGAGACTTCTTTGGTTGATGATGACTGGGTTGAGGATCAACTGAGCAATCTGGATGTACATAAATCCATGTGCCCCGATGGGATGCACCCGTGAGTGCTGAGGGAGCTGGTGGAAGTCATGGCTAGACTACTCTCCATCATCTTTAGTAAGTCATGGAGAAGAGAAGTGCCTGAGGACTGGAAGAAAACAAATGTCACTCCAGTCTTCAAAAAGGGCAAGAAGGAGGACCCAGGTAACTACAGACTGGTCAGCCTCACCTCCATC
>WUAM01000305.1:3642864-3661002 GCA_024336885.1 Actenoides hombroni
CAGAGGGGTTGTGGAGTCTCCTTCTCTGAAGACATTTAAAACCCACCTGGACATGTTCCTGTGTGACCTGCTCTAGGCGGTCCTGCTCTGGCAGGGGGTTTGGACTGGATGATCTTTCGAGGTCCCTTCCAGCCCCTGACATTCTGTGATTCTGTGTGAAGAAAACAAAGATCAAAAATGTCACAATCAAATTTGATAATATAGAGAAGGCAACAAAGCAGCTCAAAGCAAAAATGTAAAGAAGAGATATAAACCAACAGGAATTTGGTCTTGGAATTGAAAAAGGGACTTAATTGGAGGATTTCACAATGTGACACCAACAGCTCAGAGATTTCATCCTGTACATATAAAATTAGGCAGAACACTAACAAGTAAAGAACTTTACAAATGAGTGTCAATCCCCTAAATAGGATGGCATTGATTCCTATGCACAATATCATTAACATACAGGATTTAATTTTTTCTCAGGGGACTTGTTTCACAGTCATGTTAGAATGGTGTCAGATGTTCATGCTTTTTAAACAATACACTTTTTATGTGGGAAATAATTTGAGAGGAAAGATTAATAGAAGAATGACCTTAATGTAGCTTTATGACATCGGACATTTCTGATTATGAGGTTTCTGGTCTCATTGACTACACATTCAGCTCTTTGGAGCTGGGGAAGTCTCTGAGATCATCAAAGCTTGTCCATAACTAGGTAACGATCTCAACCTTGGAGTCCCAGCAGAACAACAGCCATTCCTGGAACAGCACATAACAGCATTATAATTGATTTGGCACTGAATAATCCAGGTTTAGTGAAGATGTTCCACATGAGACCTAGGGCTGGTTGTGCAGAAGTCAGATTCAGACAGTAGACTGCATTCCCAGGCCCGCTAGTGTCATTGCATAGGGCATGGATAAGTTGTTTACACACTCTGTACCTTGATTTCTCTGCCTAGAAAAACAGGGATGATGAGAATATGTGCTGACTCATTAGGAAGGCAAAACTCAAATCCACTGAAGCATGCAAGAAGGACTGCCCACAACTCCTCATCACAAACAAAGGGTGAACACAACCATACTGTGTTCTCTATTCCATAGCTAGCGTAAGTATTTTACAGTTTTGATTGGAAAACCATAAAACACATTATGGCAAAACCAAAACAAAACACAAACCAACAGCACAGAAATGATATCATTCTAACAACAATTCAGTTCAGCTGACATATTTACCATGGCCTTGATTTTTCAAATCACTTGTGCATGTATTTAAATCATGGGATTATCATATTAAAGCAAATGAGCTCTTTACTTGCTGCAGAATTTTTGTAGGTTAAAGGCTTTATTGTGATTTGCTTTGGCCTCTTCATTTTTATTTTTATAAAAACACAATGTTAAATGTTAAAAATCAGTGGAAAAAAAAAAAAGAGAGATTAATTCCATATGTATCATTTATGTTTAACATCTCTCTTCACGTGAAAAAAAATGATAAATCCACAAAACAGAATAAATCTAGTGAGGTCTTTACCACATGGTTTGGAGATAAATATCCTACCAGGACTAGCATTTTGTATTTCTTTGTCAAAATAAGGGGCCAAGTTTTTCAACAGTAAATTTTCCATCTATAAACAAATAGTTTGAGATGTCTTGAAAAGAAACTCAATTTTTGCAATTCTGGTTTTGCTAAAAAAGTGCATTATTGTTGAAATTATAGTAAATCTGCAAACAACATCTGCTGTTACTGACTGCTTTTGAAAGACTTGGTTAATGTCTTTGCTGTTAGTGTAGCGGGACCTTTTCATTCATTCTATATTCAGATTGCTTTTTGACTCTAACTAAAAACTAAAAGTTAAAACTGAATGTTCTAAAAGATTCAAGGAAAGCACTGGGCTTCACCATTTCTGGAGCTTCATTCCTATTTGGATGAAAAAGAAAACAACAATGTATTTTTTAAACAGCATGAACACAGACTACAGTTTGATTTTACATGTCCTCTTTTCTAACTTTATACAGTGGCAGTGATGTGCCAGGCACTCTTTCCACAAGTGAAAGGAAAAGGGCTTTTGTTACTTTGATTGCATCTTTCAGGTTTGATTTACTGCAGCAGTCACATACCTTATTTTTAAAAGTGCAGAGACCAAAGTAGATGTTTTCCAGGTGTAATTTAACAACCATTTAACAGCTCTCCTTACACCAAGCTCTTCTGTTTATATACTAGAGCATTGCAGCTCATGGCAGTATTGAATTATACAGTCAAGCTCTATTTGATGCTCACTCTCAAATTATATCTTCCTTTCCATCAATTCTTCACTTCCATTTCCTAATCAGCATCCTCTGAGTTTACATTTATACATTTGATTGTGCTCCCAAAGGGATCACTATGGCATTTACTCTGTTTCAGCCTCACTCTTCTGCCTACTGCTCTCTCTCCTTCTAGATGTCTTTGTCTGCCTCAGAATTAAATATTCCTCCTATTATTTGTGTCATCAGTATATTTCAGCAGATTTCCCTTGAAAACCACGTGATGCTGAGATAAGAACCATTGAACAGCGATGAGAACTTTGCTCACTTTTCCTCC
This sequence comes from Actenoides hombroni, assembly GCA_024336885.1. Classification (NCBI taxonomy): domain Eukaryota; kingdom Metazoa; phylum Chordata; class Aves; order Coraciiformes; family Alcedinidae; genus Actenoides; species Actenoides hombroni. The sequence goes on from WUAM01000305.1 coordinate 3,645,428, forward strand.
CTAACTCTGCCAGATTGAAAGGCTTTGATCTGAGGTAAACAATCAGAGAGGATTCTTCTGTCAGAAGTCAGACATGAAAATTTGGCCAACTTCTCTTATGTGCAGAATGACTGGCACAGTCTCTACCTTATACTCAGAGAAGAGAAAGCTTTTTTCCATTCTGAAACCACAACCCACGGGAAATGATTCTCCATGAATAATACAGGACTATTAAAAACGCTGAACTGCCACTTCAGAGGGCAATATTTTTCCCAGAAGGATCACTTTTCATAGGGGAAAATTGTTTACTTCTTTGCTACTGGAAGTACTTGTTTCTGTATATGTTGTTTAAGTTTGCAACAATTCAGGATACGCTCTAAATGTAAATGGGCTTGCACAGGTAAGTCTTTGGTTTATCAATGATATTTACCAGAGCTAGGCATTGCTTTTTGTCTTGCAACACCAAAGCTACTGGAAGTTTCAATTAAAATTGATTCATCTCTCTCCTGCTTATCTGCTACGATCTGGCTGTAGCTTTTTTTCTTCCTCCTGCTCACAGACGGGAAACGGATACAGTCACAGTTAATTGTGAAATCTTGCTCCATTAGACAGATTACAGATCATGCCAGTTGAGACAGTTTTATTACTCCCTTCTGTGTTACCCGCTTCTATCATCCACAGCTATTTATAGTGAAATTTTCCATGGCAGAAGTTTGAAATTTCAGTAGCAAGCTGCATAGAAGCAGATCTGTTTCTGACAGCATGCACCCTTCTCAGCATCAAGATTAAAGATGTTTTGATACTTAAAATGTGCTTTGGAATTTTCTCAGCATAAAGATACCAGCGAAGCGAATATGCAAGCAGTGTAAAACTTTAGTGCCTGGTGTCTCCCAAGAGGGAAAGGGGAATTTTGAAGTTACATGTCCATTTGATAGATAATCTCTTAAATGAGGAGTAATAGCAGTTATGGAGGCAAAGTCTGCCATACCACTTTCTACCCAGTTGTCCCCAGTCCTGCCTAAAGAGGATGTGAACTTCCTCATCAAACCTTAATGGTGCAGAGATGTCTCTGACTTCATTGCATTTAGGGCTATAAACCCATGCTTCACTACTGAAACTGTGTCTGACACTTCCATCACATTAACACACATTAGGCACCGTGACCTTTGGATGATCAAGGAAGACCTAATTTAATAATTTAGAAACAGCATGAAGTCTGAGTAGGCCCCAAAGGGGAAAGAAATGTGGTATGAAAAAATGATCCTGTTTCACTAGTGAGGATATTTGCTTACTAAACCTGCCAGATGAACATTGGCTGCTACTTCACCATAACATCGCTGGGTCACAGATGACACTCTAAGTTCTCAAAGTGCTATATATTCCTTATAATGCTAGACATGTAATGCTCTGCCAGTTATCCTCTAAATTCTTAGAACAAGAATCCACTTTTGCCTGCAAGACTCAAATCTCACAACGGAAATGTTTTCAAAAAAGCAACTGCAGTTAAACAAAGGCAACAATAAGTCACTTGAAGCTTACAGTACAAATTTGACATCTTTAAGGAAATAATTTTGTCAGAGGCAGCATAATCAAGCTTAGCCATCACTTACTGAGTTAAGATGATGAGAATCAGTCATCTATCTTCATGTGAAAACAGATATAATTCAGCATGAACAGGAAAGTTGACAAAAAGCACATGGGATCAAGAGATGAGAAGAGATACAGACAGTATGGCCAATCCCATTCAATTTCAAATTATCAATGCCCCTGGGAAGCACTCAGTGTGCTTTTACCCTTACAGCAAACGCTCATGTTCCACAGGGGCATAGGGGAGATAAAGTGTTATGATATAAAGGTTTACACACTTTGTACCTGATGCAAAATGCTCTCTGATAGTAGGGCTTGAGTGACCCGCAAAAAACATAAGACTGCCCGTGCCTTGCAAGGAAAATTGGAAATCTACCTTTCTTCCACCTCCTTTTTTTTTTCTAATTTAAATAATTTCAGTAATTATTCCTTTGTTAAACTGCCTTTTAAGAATACTAAATTCAAATTTTAAACTTTGTACGACAATTATTATACAGAGATCTCTTAAAGGCTTTTCGCTGAAGGTTTAACAACCATGCAATAGTAAGGGTGCAGAGTTTAATCAGTATGACTAGGAGAGGGAAAAAAAAGCCAGCCACAAAATCATTTGCTGCAATAACATTTAACATCTGACAGCTTATGCCAGATTAAGTGGAATATGAGGTCTTATTTGTAGACAGATAGAGGACCATACAACTACCACCAGACTGCATTTAAAGACAATTCTTCCTTGTTTTTTAATTCTTTTTAGCTTTTCACACCTGGACAATTAAAAACAAACAAACAAAAAATACCCAACCCCAAACCTCTTCATAACACAAATGTTAAGTATGTACTTAACTCATCTGCTCTTGGGACTGAGGACCTGCAGTACTTACCTGCAGCCCAGCAGGAAGCAGTTTCTCTTGCCAAAAAGGCAGCTGGTTACACTGCTCCTGGCCCTGCCTGCTGAGACCAGAAAGTTTAAATAGGCTGATCTAGTGCATCAGCTCCTGCCTACCACGAGCTCGTTTTCACAGCTGTTAGATGCCAAGCAGAATACCAGGAAGGCATCACAGATTTAGAAGTGTGAGAGTAAGTCGTTTTTCTTTGTCTGAAATCAGTTCTTAACTCTTTTGCCATGAGGATTTTAAATATGACTTAACTATGATATCAGTAAAACACAGACCAAAATAATTTTCTTGCTACATAAAAGCAAGCTCTGCTTACTGTCAGCCTCAGCTACATCCTAATACACATTAGTAAGTTGTAATAAAAAAAAAGAAGTAAATAGTAATTTTTAAAAGCACAAACACTTAATGTAAGCATTAGTTAATAATTTCTGTCTGTGAGATAGTAGGAGATATAGAAAGAAAATGAAATATTTTAGCCAAGGAAGTGAAAAAGAAATAGATTAAGAAAGATGGAATATGAGAGGGAAGTTGCAGTGGATGCAACTATATGATACGACTGATGATGGAAGAAACCCACCAAATAATGAAGACAATTAAAACTCTTAGTGCTGACAAGTATATATTTAGTAATTGTTGCATAAATGTACCCACAACATTGCTGCAATATATTTATGTAAGCACCCACTGACATTAGCAGAAGTTACACTTTCTTGATAAGACTATAAAGTTTTAGATGTAAACTAGTACAAGGGACCAACATTAAAAACACAGTCTATTTTCTTTTCCTGCAGTGAATTTAACACTTTCAGGCTCCGATAAGAAAATCATGCCTCAAAAATCTATCTCAAACAGTAAGATTGTGCTTTGTTAGCCGCTGCAGCCTGATCTTAATCCATTTCTCATCTGGGGTGGGACTAAAGGATGGAAATGCACAAGGAGGTAAAATACAGGCTATTTTAGGTTCTGACTGCCCCTTCATGGGCTTAATGAACCATGAACATCTTGGTAAATACATAGCTTGAGAACAGTTACTTGTTGATATAAGAGATACTTCACCATAGAAAAACCAAACAAGCAAACCAACCAACCAGAAAACACAACCAGATTAATTTCTTTCTTATTAAAAGAATTAAGCTTCTTTCTAAGGTACTAATGAGTATGTATTTCCTTCCTGCCACAGCTGCAACATCAAGGCTCCTCTAAAGCAATTAGCAAAGTGACAAGAAATCAGTTACATTCACTTTACAAGTAGTGGATGATATTTATACTTAAGTCATTTTCACACCTTGAGCAGAGTGTCCTAGTTTTCCAATTTTCTTGCCTCTCCACACTATTAACAATGGTGTCATGCTTCTCTCTGTAACGCAAGTAACTTGGTTCTTGACACAGATTTACAGTCCTTAGCATTTAGTACACTTTCCTGAATTATTTCAGTGCTGGTTAGACTAAAATGAATGCAATCTCCTCGTAAAGCAACCCAACTCATATTAGCTTGCGGAGTTCATTAAAACAACGCTGCTAAGAAATCTTCATTCCTAAGTAGTAGTCTGCAGTGTGATAAAGTGATTCAGGACCCCTTCCCTGTCATTCTGCCTCTTGGCCCACTGTGGGACAGGAAAAGGAATGATGTGTTCACAGGCAGCAAGTTTATTTGTTACACTCTCCCGCCATCGTCAGATGCCACATGCATACTCTGCCTTTTTCCCTTCCCTCCTTCTGCCTTTTCCCAGTTGGGTGGCTGTGATTCGATCGTTCACGCCCAGACTTTATAGAGAGGAAAATACTCGTAAATTAAGATTTCTACCTCGTGAGGTGCTGCCTGTTCTCTTTCATGCTATCTCTGCTATCTCACTGTGGGAAGAACCTCCAATCAATTAAGGCTTAATTATATCTCGACTAAGTGGAGGGTAGATGTAGACACAACGTTTTGTGAAGTACAGGCATGAGGCACTGCTTACAATCCCCTTTAGATGGCTTGTATTAGGACAGATGTACCACGGGACACACAGGGGGCATACAAAACCTGCTCAGTTTTCACACAGCAGATTCTAGTGTCCTAGACACACAAGTACTGTGGAAGCATCATGGATATGCAGCAGCCCTCTCCTGTGCACAGCACTCCCCATTACTGTTCATATTAACTACTCATGTTACGACACATGAGAGGACAAGGGAAAAAGCTGCTGCAGGGAGAAAGTGACTTGTTTCTGCCACAACAGGCAGTGCAGCAGTTGATGCTCATGCACCCACAGCCTTGGTTTGCATGGTGAAACGATGCTGTGCGATGTTAAAAATAAAGACAGAATAGCCAATTTACTTCTGTTATAAAAATCTGGTAAAAGCTTTGGTTTAAAAACCCATTCTTTGTCCCCCTAAGCATTCACATACTGATGGGGAGCTGCTGCTCTGCTGGGAGTGCAATCATTAATTGAAATGAAGCATGATTTTTCTGTCATAAAAACTTCTGCTGGGAATGCAAACATTATTTGAAGTGAAGCATATGGTTTTTCTGTGACACAAACTTCCATTGTAAGGATTTTTCACTGCCTCTGCTCTGTTTTTTTTTTTTAATGGATACCTATATGAAAGGACACAACAGCAATATTCTCATCTTCTTTACTCATCCCACCCAGAGGTGCTTCTTTTAATTGAGGCATCTAAGAACTCATGTCACCTTTACTGATTAAAAATCAATCAGCTGTACATCTCAACCTACTTCGGGCCGAGTTTAAGAAAGCACATTAACATCCTAAAACCTAAGTCAAAGGGGATGATCTCTTTTCAGATGGTTAACCTAGTTGCTTTTCTTTCCATGTGGCAACACAACATTAACATCCTCTCAAAAAGATGTAGTAAAATTCCAAAACCACTTGGTGTTGCTTAGCATATACTACTTACTATTATATTACCACTGGTGTTACTTAGGGAAAGCACAGCATTTGTGTAGCAGTGTCCATTTGACTAGCACTGTTTGCTTCCCTTTTGGGTTTAGATCTTTCTCCTGCTGTGGCACTCTTGTTTTTATCGCAGGGGACACGATAACAGAGGGTGCACAGTTTGAATCTGTGTGAAGTGCCCTATGCTGCACAATTACTCCCTGTCCTTGAATACTAGGGAATTAATAAATATGATGGCTTTTTATCCTGCTAGAATTACAGGGCTTGCCAAGACCAAAATACACTTTACATGTATTTCAGCAAAGAGTCTGTTTACCTCAGGCAGGAAATTATCAATATAAAAGCATTGCTGTTGGAGGGAAAAGAGGAAAAAAAAAAGCCTAAAATTTTAGAGACTTTCCTCTCTCTCAATGGGAAGATTTCATCTATAATTTAGACAAACCACTGAACAGAATGGCATCCTTCCTCGAAATGATTTTCACATGCTCTAGTGCCCTACCTGCTTTTGATGTGATAACTAAGCTTAAAAGTGCTGACTATCCGCAAAGAAAACAATGAAAGAAACTTTGGTTCTGCATATGTTACATGGAACAATTTGGAGAGAACAAAAGGAATGTGACCATTTTGTGTATTGGCAGTAGCAGACAAGAAAAACATCTCAAGGAAGTTCCTCATATAAAACTGTGCATCATGAACTCTGACTACATTTGTACAACACTAATTAACCGCACTCTAAAAATGCTGATATCAAGCATTTGACGGGGGAGGAGGTGGGGGAGAAAAGAGGATGGGGGCAGGAAGGAAAAGTAAGAAACTTTGGAAGCAAAAACATTTTCCATAAATTCATCACTTTGGATTATTGCTTGAGATTTAATTCAGCTAAAAATAGACCAGAAAGCACTACAGTCCTGCACTACTACCCAGCTCTTCCAACGGAAGGGCATCCTGTCTTGAAAAGATGCCAACCAGAAAAAATCCCTGACAAGTCACACAAATAAATGTGAATGGCACTGTGTTTTTCATCCATACCGCTCATAAACACTTTGTTTTTCAGGAGTCCTGGCAAGGACTGAAAGACAGAGTGCACCTTAACCACAACAAGTATTTTCAGAAATTCCTTACTGTTGGTGTACAGAGGCACAAATTTATTTCCCCTTTCTTCGCCATCTGTCCGAGAAATCTGGGACAGGAATTCCTAAAGTACCTTTTCTATAAAAATTACAGCCAGTTACAGAGCACCAGCTGAGATGCACTGCAGTGTCTTTGCCTAACCTCCATGAGCACTATTGAAAGCAGAGATTTTGTTCTTTATCTCTTAAAACCTTTCATACCATCAACGCAGAAATAGCACTGTCTTGAGCCACTTGTGGTGTTACTGTCATATAAACGGTTTATGGGAGGATACTCAGCCCAGAGTCACTCCATGAAAATAGTCAGTATTATTAAATGACATTTTTCTGTAGTATTTTAAGTATCATAGCTATTCTGCCTCACAGACTAATCCATTTACTACCTTTACTGAATACAACTGAGGAATCAAAACATTAACACATTGGCTCAGCACTTATATATTCTTTTTAAATACAATTACATACGACCAGGAGAAACAAGAATCTTCACAATTATCCTCCAAAGAATAATTGAAAAAAATGCCAAAATAAAATTTCTTTCAATGCCTTCTTTACCAATGGCAGCAGAAAATGAAGCTGAAGCACAAGAGGTTCCACAGAAACACAGGTGAGGGTGACAGAGCACTGGAACAGGCTGCCCAGGGGGGTTGTGGAGTCTCCTTCTCCGGAGACATTTAAAACCCGCCTGGACTCGTTCCTGTGTGACCTGCTCTAGGTGATCCTGCTCTGGCAGAGGGGTTGGACTGGATGATCTTTTGAGGTCCCTTCCAACCCTTAACATTCTGTGATTCTGTGATTCAGAAATCACAAACAGTATTTCATTTCATATATTATCAAATCTTGAGGTTGTATTTGTGTTTTTTCTGTAAGATAACAAGAATAATTTGTTCGTGTGAGAATCTTAGCTTTCATTAAACAAAAATTTTAATGCTTTGGACAAAGAAAATGTGAAACCTTCCAGTCTGAAAACCCAAAATGCAAAAGGGAAATTAAGTTTAGGTTAGTTTTCTAACAGTTAGCTTTGTGGGCTTACCTTATGAGATTTTAGTTTTAGTTCTTGAAACTACTTCTGTTAACTTATCAAGGTTCTTCAAACACATAAACAAAACAGGTAGAAGTGAAAGGTATTTTTCAAATATCAGAATATGTATGTACTCTACTAATAAACTTTGTTTCTCCATCATCTTCAAATACATTTTTTTAATATCAACTCAAGTTCCTATACATAGCATTTCTATTCCTTTTGAATTTTAGGCACTGATACACATTGTGTTCTTGTGATATGGATAATAATGAGAGTTCTTCACAAGAGCATTCATTAGGCTTTGATACCAGAGAGCTGGATATAGAGCACACATTAAAAAAGAGAAAATATCATCCCAAAACTTTTGCAACAGAAACACCATTCCATTTTCCAATCTCATTTTTTCAGACTTCACTTTCCATAAGGCAAAAATTTATGTACAGTTGTCTGGCAACAGAGAAATGTTACAATTTTTCATAGGAATTATTGCAAAAATGTAGAAAGAATTTACATAAGTGCAAATATTATCATTTTTCTCCCCTCTCTGAAAAACACCTCCAGAAAAGAAAAGCATTATGCTTGCACTTGGGAAACAGGAATAAAGAGGCCTCAGTCATGCAACAAATATAAAACCCCTTATTGTTTCCTTAATTTCCACATGCTATAGTAGAGCTGAGTCAGGTGTCTGCAGAAATGAGGAATTCCTCTGCTCTTGGGACAGGTTTCTTTGTCAAACAAAAACCTGAAGCAAAAGAAACAACCTTATCCACACGAGAAATCCCACGGGATTGCCCAATCTGTATTCCATTGCCCGTTATCACACACAACGTCAGTCCTAACCAAATCTGTAATCATTATTAAGAATAGAAAAGCTATACAGAGACATCTTAATCTTACTTAGGGTAGAAAGGCTGTAGATAGCTACACAAGAGTCAGTACAGATTTATCCATCAAAAAAAGACAATCTAAAAGAGGGAAAATAGGAGTCAGAGTGTTTTACTAAATTTGGGAGGGTTTTATGGAGTGAACAGAGAAAGCAAGATGTTCAGCAGTTTGAAGCAGAGCCAAGGCTTGCCACGTTTGGAAAAGGTTGCCTAAGAAACCACGACCAGTTGTATGAAGAGATTTCTTTAAAGCTGTTGATGCTGTACCATGCCAGGGATGTTGCATTGTGTCAGGCTTTTAAGCCTCTCAGACCATTTTGTATCAGATACGGTCATAAAGAAAGCATCTGGATTTCACTGGAGTGATAATGCTTTGCGTAAATACACAATCATGTAGAGGACAAGCTAAATCCTTTTTATAATGACTAAGCAACATAGGTACATGAAATATGTTGCCAAGGAAATGCTGTGTGCTACAAATCACCAAAGCTGCACTGCAGACGTCATTAGAAGTAAAAAAAAAAAAGTACACAATAAAATTTAGATTCCAGACATGAAATTCTGGAATCCAATTCAGATGTACCACTGGCTCATCTCCCTTTCTTGCTGCCCTCTACAGCACCTCCCTTTACCCCTCCCCACCTTGTTTCTGCCACTGGTTGGTTTTGGGTTTTTTTGTTGTTGTTGGTTGTTTGAGAGCTGTTTTGTTTTGGTTTGGTTTTTTTAATTTGCAGAAGAGTTCTACAAACTCATTTAAAGCAATTAAACTTTCTCCTTCAAGATTACTGTGGGTTTTGGTAGATTTCTACGATGTTGTTTCCAAGCGTTCTACTCATGTATCAGAATTTCAGGAGAGAGAAATGAAAGACAAACAAGTTATAGAATGAAAAATGTTTTCTTTCAGCAGACATTTGAATTGAATTGAGTGAAGACAGAGCAAGGCTGTCCCAGCAGCATCTGAGAATTCTGCTTGCTGGAGAATATCTGAGGGTGGTGAAGGGCTGAGGGCCATGCCAATGCCAGTCAAGCATTGTGGAATAATAACAGGAGGTGATTTAAAAATTAAAATAATACTAAAGGTGCAGCATTGTTCACACATTAAGGAGAGGTATAACATCGGAGAAACTTTCAGGGCAGAGTGCAACTGGTATGCAAGGAATCCATTTCACAACAGTTCCCTAAGCAACACTGCTTGCAGGCAGCACACGGGATGGAGTGGAGTGAAGATTCCATGGCCAGGCCCTGCAAAATCACGGCAGAGGTGGGAACTTGATGGTACTGCAGGACTGATAAGCTGCCTGCTTGTGACCCTGTGCCCACAGTCTGCCAGTTTTTGACAAAGTGCTGTCCTTTGTGAGAACTTTGCTCATTATAATGTCATTATAATACCAAAACACACCTCCATCCCAAAGGCTACCTGCTTCCAAAGTGCAACCACCCCTCACTGAGCTTGTGCTGTGAATTTTCTTCTGCTGTATCTTTAAAAGCAAAACAAGAGAAATTTACACCAATCATAATAAAGTTATTTATGACTAGAGTCACTCAAGCTCCACCCTGAAGGTAAAAATTATTATAAAAATGGTTTAAGTAAGGGGGGATGTTGGGGAAGACATCATCATGGACAAGTCAGGCAGATACTATCGCTGACCATCTCTAACTCCTGGGATCAGTCGACGGGCTGAACCTCCCTTCCCTCCCATAGGGATGCCTTTGGGTAAGATCCAGACTCTTAAACTTAGAAATCTTCCTGAGCTGCTCTTTGATTTCACGTATTTGGTATACCTTTATATATATCCATTGCACACAGTGTATTTATCACTGGCAATCTATAAGAACTTGTATTTCTGTTGCTCTCAACAAACTGCACTGTTCATGCAGCTAGCCACAGAAGTTCTGTCATAAACCCACCCACGCCCAGCCCCTCTGATAGCTGAGGACCAGCTGGAATGCAAGGGGGTTTATTTTCTGCCAAATTACCCGCTCACGTGACAAGCACGAACAAAGAGGACTTTTTATCATTCAAGTATTTTAAAGTAATGCTTTGCTGAAGCACTGCACTTCCACCAACACCTCCATGTAATGTGTTCATGTACCTTCACTGGCCTAAGGTACGTCCTAGAAGCATAACTATTTCCAGTGAAATAAATCTGTTAAAAAGTCCTACAAATTAGAAGGACAACTTGGAGTTCATATCAAATCAAGTAAGTTCTTTGCCTTCCAATTCCTTCAGCAGCTGGAAAATAACTAATGAGCCAAGGAATGATGTCTGTATATGCCAGGAACATGAAAAATACACTGACATAAAAGCTAATGGAGTTTTTCAGCTAAACTTACTTTTTTTTTTTTTTAAACTATTTTAAATCACAAAGTGTCAATTTGTTGAAATGTTAAACTTTTTTTTTTTTTAATGAGAAATCATTAATTTGGTCAAGAAAATGTTCATGGGTGAAACTTCTCAGGACTCAGCTCTTGGGAGCTTGCACTGTGGTTTGCTGACATGCTTTCATGTTCCAGCTATTTCTCTAGCTAGAATTCCTAGACTTTGCTAAGAAACTTGCAGACTTTATTCTGGGAAAAAGAGCAAATGTGTTTGATACTCTGAAGGCAATTGCAAAATCCTTTGACTCTGAACTGTTGTTCGACTTACAACACCTCAGAATGTTCTGAGAAAACGTTTTTGTTATGTGAGCTGTCATACCACGTGAATAGTTTTATTTCTACCATTGAACCTATTAGTTCAGTAAGGCTAATCACAGTCTAAAATCAGAAACAGCAAAGTCTTCATTGGCCTTAAAACACCTTATGTGAAATTTTATCAAACTGAACAAAACACATAAGCTCTTCATGACATGCTTAATACAAGTGTTATGAAGGAATTGCAAAAAAAATCAGTACTAACAATTCTAAAAGTTTATTCTATGTTTCACAGCAGCAAGAAATCAAGAACATCACAAAAATAGGTACAACTGCAAAGAGCCTTGCTGAACAAGTTATAAAATACTCTGTGCAGAAATTAATTATCTATCAAAGAGCTTGCTTAATGACTGTGCCCGAAAGCATGCAATTTACCTTGCTCACTACTACAGGGATTTGCAAAACCAGATCCCAAAGATCCTTTCTGATCTGGGGAAGGTCAGCATTTTTCATTGTAAGTTCTTTATTTTTGTATTGGCATAAAAAGTACTGTTGAACTTGAAGCTGTTTTAAGGGAATCTCAGTTCAAGGAGCAGAGTCCAGGCTTAATTTATTACAAACTCTCATGAGAAAGGCTTCTACAAGATAAGCAGCCATTTGAATTTTTTTTTCAGCTGTAATACACACGTTCTAGTTTCCTTTGCTTTCCATTCCACTTCTTGAGCTTTGTTTGTTTTGGTGCTACATGTAAAGCAATTTTACCAGAGTTTGCTTCATAATGTAATGAAGATTGTTCACAGCCCAAAAGCCAGAGAAGGCAGCTTGCACACTCTCTTCCTTGCTCTCACAACCAATCAAGAAACAAACAAACCCCACTAACTAGTGTGGTGTGTAGCTTAGTTTTTAAGACATACAGAACTGCTCCTGCATGGGATACTTTAATGGAAAATTGTGTCCACCTGTTTTCATTACAATCTGCTATTAAATGTTTTACCTGTCACATACCTGTGAATTAATACTGAAAATGTCAAGAAAAGACATTTTACTCATCAGACCCACAATAGAGTGCATGTCTACAAGACCTATACAAGAGACCATGTATATTAGGCCTGCCTGAGAGTAGCAAACGTGCCTTTCTAGAAGGATCAAGTTTACTTCTGGATTCATTCAGCTTTTAGAAGCAAGTCCTGAGACTGCTTTGCTGTGTTTTACAGAATCATATTTTTATGTTCCTCATTAAGAAAAATGATGTAGAAAGGAGCTCTAACCGCAGACATTTAAAAATCTGCAGAAGTTGTCTGTTCACTGCATAATTCACTACCATGCAGAACAAATACTGCTTCAGTTTTCCATGCTATGGCCAAAGCCAGTGAGTACCACTCCGTGCCACAGCAACTGGTCACAAAAACAGTGAAAAAAAAGAGGCTAAGCCACAGGGGGCTGCAGAAGCAGACTGTGTGGGGACCATGATACACATGCAAACTTATTCAGATGGGGAAAACATTAGCAAAAGCACGAATAGCTGTGATTTTAATTCAGAAAATTATCAGCTTCTCTATCAGCTACAAAGAAATCTGCAGTAGAAGAGGACAGCAAGCTCAGTCTTGAAACAGAGAAAAGGAATGGCAAGACAAACTAAAATCTCTATTACTGTTAATTACCCACCAAGAGAACAATCCCTGAGGGCTCCCTTTAGTATTGATGTAGTTATTAAAATATGTATTGTTCTTTCATATACAGCATGTTTTCTTTTGTACTTTTCCTTGGGAGTAAGAGAAAAATATTTAGTTACATAAGCAAGAACTTTAAATTCGTCAGGGCTATATTCCTGCACTGTAATGCAAGAGACAATCTTCAGTCTTTTGTCATAATATGTAGTTATCTACTTACAAGCAGATATTTTGTAATCAACTAATTGATTGCATTTTCATTTCAGATTTCCCATACCACAGATCAACTAGTCGTGGATCTCCAGTGAGGAATCAGAGCAACAAAATTTAATCCATCTGTATATTCAGCAAAGCTAGGTATGTTATTAATGTAATAATAGGAGAAAGTAAAACGTACGGCAATGATTGCATTGTAGTCACCCACTGGAAGAGATTTCATTTATTCAAACAGAACCAAAAAAAGGTTTATAATCTTCAGTGAGCAAAATTTACATTTGCACCAGTTAAGTAGTTTGCAAAAAAATTAGATTTCAACCTTCCTAAAATTTTGAGCATTTACCATATAAAGGACTTTTTCTAATACTTATTCACATAAGACCAATCCAATTAAATTTTTAAATAAAATCCAATTTGCTGCAATGTGATTTATTGGAATTATGAAGTACTTAAAAAGATGCACAGCAGGATGCCAGAAGAAGAATGGGCATAATTTTTAATGCAGAATTTACCACAATAAAAACAAGTCTGCTTTCCCCTCCGTATCTTTCCCAAGTGTTGTCTGTCTTAATACAAGCAACACACTACAAACAACTCTGTCTCTGTGAGATTCATCAGTATGCACCAGCTTATTAGCCTATGAATCCAGCAAGCACAGAACACATCACTGAATTGCAGTACATTGCAAGGCTAGTAATTGAATGTATACTTGCAGGAGATTTACTCTGTCCTGATATATCCTGCTAACGGGACAGAAAAGAGTCAAATAAAGGCAGGTTAGAACAGAATGATTTTTGTACTCAGTAACAAGGTTCCTGGTCTTTTACACACACACTGTATAAATTGTATTTAGTTCCACTGACAGATGATGTTGCTGTATGGCAAAGCTGGTACAATTATTAGTTTCAAATCACCTCACCTGAGAAGACTGATCTTTTCGGTTTATACATAATCAGTAACAGCCTTTGCAACAGTGCAGGACGATGGTGGTTATCAACACAATCAGGTAGCACTGGATAGGCTTTTCCATCATACACACCCTCTAAGACACAGCCAATAATGTCGTGTAAAACATCACTTTACTCCAGTTTGATTACTAGTACCAACCCAGTACAACTAATACCAGGTTGCTGTTCTTGCTCTTGAATAACTGATAAGATGCAGACATTTCACTAGCTCTACTTCAGTAATACAGTTAACTATCATCATTTCAAGATTTTCTGGTATTTATTGGTCAACTAAAAGTCATACATCCCAGATAAAAGTAATTTCAAAGCAATCTCAGCTTCATTTAGAAGTGCAGGTGGAGGGAAGAGAAGTGTTTTCCAGAGAAGAGTTAGAGACAGTGGCCAGAGAAAAGCCAAAAGGTGCTAAGACAAATTACAAGATAATACTAAAATTATATAATTTTAAATTATTTTCAATCCATCTGTTAACATTTGTGTAAGACTTTTTTCAACATGCTCTCTATCAGAAGTATTTTTTTTAAGGCTGACCATCTACTTTATTCCTAGGTGAAAGAAATATAACTCTTACAGAGTGGAGAGGGGGGAAGAAAAAAAACCAATAAACTGAGATGTTGCAACACTGGCAAATCCTCCACTAACACATAAAATAAACACTTTATTGTCAATAAAAAGTGCAGTAGCTTTCAAAACCTCACTTTTGTAGGGTAAACAATATATCAGACAACAAAAAAGAAGTGCAAATGAGATAGGCATGAAAGGACATATGAGCATCTAGATAAAGGGACTAGGTTGAGAGAAGGAGATTTAGTGATGGAACTAACTCCTAGCAAAAGCCTGCAAATGTGAACAGAAACAAACCAACCAGGGGAAAATGTAAAAGGACATCATGTGCAAAATCAGGCCCTGGGTGGGTTACTCTGTCCATGGGAATGCAGACAGTACTGGAACGGTGTCTTGGATAGGGGTTCACTTCAAAATATGTTGTTCAAGACAACCCTTTCCATTTCCTCCACCTGTATTTGTCAGAGGTAGCAATGCACAGTGAATAGTTGAATCATTCAACATTTCCCACTGGCAGAACTGACCCAGCAGTAATATGCAAGTAAATGCAAAGTCACCAAATTACTTCCCTTTGCAGGGAAGAAGGGAAGAAAGATAAAATGTAGGCTTGGACAGGCTTAAAAAGTTGGCAAGTGAGGATGAATTCATTAGACAAGAATAGAGTATGTTCTCCACTCATTAAATCACACCAATTCACAGATGATTATTTAAAGTCAAAATATTCAAATACCAGTTGGAAACCAGGGTATTCTCTTGATTTCAGTATCAGCTACCGATTAAATTTCAGGAATATTGCATTGTTTAGAAAGACCACCAGGATCTAACAATTGAATAGACAATGCATCAATTCTTCTCACCCCAGAGATATCAAGGGCAACTGATTTTATCATGGGAGGGTGATCTCACTGTGTACCCTGAAGGAATAGTCCAACATAGAACAAAGTATTTCTTTCATATTCACATTAGCTAAAGAGGAACAGAAATCAGCATATTTTAGGTTAATCAGATAACTATGAATTAATGAATGGAATTTAATATTGTTTAAAATGTTGTTAGAGCTCCAAAAATAAAACCACCCTAGCTTCACGCAGTTTTGTATTTATTCTGTATTTCTGATCTCCCTGGTGTGGAA
>WUAM01000305.1:3664237-3679150 GCA_024336885.1 Actenoides hombroni
TGGAATTACCATCAGGGGGGTTGGGTTCCATACTGGTTTTGTATATATTTGTATATATTCCATTTTTATTATTATTAGTTTCCTTTTCTAATTGCTAAGTCTCTCTCCCTTATTCCCTCTCTCTTCCCCTTTGTGGAGGGAGGGAGGTTAACAGAGACCTTCTGTTATAGGTCTAAGGGACCACCCTGACCCTAAACAGTGACACTCACTAATATCAAAAGACTCTTCACAGTGTGATTTCAATAACTGTAAATGTAAAACATCAGCTGCTGAAAATACTCTCTCTCATCCTACCACGACAAATTCAACCCAGATTCCCCAACTTTCACCAAGGAGCTCATTTAGTGTAAAAGAATATCGGGCATATATTTTGAGAAACCTGTTTTTGAGTCTCTGTAAGGAGAAAAGGACATGCAGCACTTCCTGAAAATTTGTTCCTTTTTAAAATGCTCTTTTATTGTACACATGAGATAAAAGCAAACATCTTCACTAAACATCTTTGAAATGGTTGCCCTTTGTTCTGTAAAGACTCAGTACCATGAAAACTGTTCCTCTGACCCAATCCAAACTAAGCTCCTGGTAGTGCGAGGAATGGTTTAGGCCCTGGTGGATCTTCAGGATAGAGATGGAAGCCAATATCTTTGTCAACTAGCTCCACTGAAGTTTTCTCTGCTGGTCTTAATCAGGTGTCAGGCCTAGTAAGACTCCTAAACTGTAGAGTGCATATCCACACCTGTTCATCCTCCAACCTGAGTACACCTGGGTTAACAGCTCAGCTCACAGAAGGACGGATATCCTCCTCTGCCAACACTTAACCAGCTAATTTGGTCCAATTTCTAATTAAAGCAACTGTCTATTGGCAGGACCTTACATAGTAATATACGTGGGACTTCCCAAAGATCTACAGAGTACCCTACTGAAAACTGCAAAGGTCAGTCCTGTTCGATTGTTAGCTTCTATCTCAAAGCTCAGGAACATAAATAAGACAGTGTAGAAAGCCTGCTGTCATTGCTATTGCATATTGCTTGTGAATAGACAGATATCATTAGATTTCCAATACCATAAGCCTTATAACTTTTATGAGGTAGAACACAAAAAAGATGAATCTCTCCTGTCTAAGCAAAGTGGAATTACTCAAAGATTGGCATAGTGTTATGATAGGATCATTTTCACCTGAGATATATATATATTTTTTTTAAATTCATATGGCCTACAGCACAGTGTCTTCAAAGTTCTCCATTTCTTTTAGGAACATCACTCATCCTAAAGCATATTTGCCCTGTAATCTGGTACATGCCCTCAAGCTAAGGAGTCAAAGAATATTTCTTCAAAAATAAAGCATTTTTCTCTGTCATTTTTTTCCAGCCACGCAGCACTCTGCAGTTTGTTGCTGCTAAGACAATCGCATAGCTGCAATGCCTTGGATGAGACCATGCGAGGGACAGCAAAATGAACACTTCTCTGCTGTTACACACTAGCAACACAGTAGTCAATGGCCCAAAGAGCCCTATATACAAAGAAAATTTTGTACTTTTTTAGGTTTTTTTCTTCAAGCACAGTAGATTAGAAATGAAAATATTCCTGTGTTAGAGGATCACTGCCTTCAGTGGAGAGATAGTGACTAAATAACCCTTACCTCTCTCATGCAGATTATCTGATTCTGAGCATTTCCTGCTCCAAGTGTCTGCTTTTAACACTGTAGAACAAATTGTTTCCTTCAGACTCCACCATAGTGAAGGGAATTGAATTGATTTGAGAGATTAAGCCATTAAAAATCTGAATAGAAAGAGTTGTGTAATGTCAAATACTGGTATAAATGGCATCATTTACATAGCCTAAACAAAAACTAAACAACAGAGACCAATCACCAGCTGGATAGCAAAAACTTCCATGAATCAGCTATTAATGTTAATGATGCATCACGAAGGGCTTTAACACCTACAAATCTTTGCATTTTGCCCCCCATCCCACGGTGAGAAACAAACCACCCCAGTAACATTATTAAATCATCTGTTTCAAATTAAGCTTCACTATATCTATCCAAACACTGTTTCAATAGCACCTTTAAAAAGGTTTTCAAAACAAGTAGTTTTTCACTGGTTAAATAGAATTCCCCATCAGAAACCATTGTAATCTCTTCTGATAGCAACTGCTCTGTGAAGGAAACAGGACAAGTTTTGGAGTTATGGAGAAAGAGGAACTGGAGGTGAGTATTAGTTCAGTCTTTCCACTTGCTGTCTGAGAGGTTCATGCAGCAATTGGCTGTAATGCAGTTGCCTTAGTGTTCATCTGTGAGTTGGGGAGAGTTCAATGTTTCTCTTTATAAAATTCCTGCACGCCTACCTAAAAGCAAATCTGAATTTCTATTAAAGGACAAACAATATCAATCGTTTAATCTAAAAGTTTCACATTTCTCTCGAATACCAACCTACAACTTTGCAAGTAACAAACAAAAGATAGAAATGGCTTCTTAATTAAAAGGGAATTTAAGAAGGAGCAGATATAATCTCTGCTCACGGAAATAAAGGAGACTTTTTGGATCTATGTCACCTGAGAACCATAAATCCACATGTCTTTTGTGACACAAAACTTGTCTAAAATTCTCAAGCTGAGGTGCCGTTGCTCTCACTATCCTCAAGTAAATTTAGGGAGCCCTACTGGCTTGCATAAAGATTATATAGATTATAATCATTAAGAAATAAATGACAACATACTACGTAGTAGTAAATTCACCAAGTGTGGAAGTTCAAACTTGCACGTTTTGTTTGAAAAGCAGGGATATTTGATAGATACTTCAGAACTAAATTGCAAAATCATCGTATACAAGAAAAGCAGCAGATTCTTCTTTTACATACAGAGCCAAACCCGAGAAGAAAACTCCATGCTTTAGGGTGTATCTGCAGCTGTAGTATAATAATATAGCTAGTGGGGCACTCTCACAGATCTAACAACATTTTTCCCCACTGAGGAAAGTCAGCCCTCTGTACCCATTACTAAGAGGCTCCCCACCGGTGGGGAGCATTCTATGCAGCATTCATAGCACCAAATACGCATCTATCATTTGATTCCAAAAGTTCTTTCAGCCCACAGGTGTCTTCTGTGCAAGACAGACAGGAGTGTGCAAGGCTTTCTTGAGTCCAGAGGTCTTTTGAAAGAGCTGGCAGTCAGCTGAAGAAACAGAACTTTAAGCGAATGCAAAGAGGACCCTGCCTGGACTGATCCTGCACAAAGGAATCTCTCTGGCTGGGAAGGAAGCACACCCCCATCTTCACAAAGAGTTTCTAAACCCACAGGAACAATTGGTATCTGTCTTAACTTTTTTTGATAGTCCACATGTCTGTCCTTTTCTTTCTCTGTTTCTGAGTATCCAAGGAAAGTGCAGAGACATGCAGACAGTAAAGTGAAGAAGACCATGGGGACTACAGAGAAAGCAAATAGTTCAAGCAAATAGTTCATGCACTTGCAAGTCTTCTCTGCCTCTGGACCAAAAAACTAGGCCAGGGCATTCCTCCCTCTTCTCAGGACTTAGTGGAAATGAAAATTGCTTCAGAGTGAGCAATAACTCCTCCTCTTTTAAATTGGTGACACTTGTTAGTATGGTTACAACAAGGGTTGCATTTGACCACATTTTTAAATTGCTAGGATTTTTCTTTTGAAATATAGCACTCAAACGTTTACCAAGAACTGCAAAAAAAATATACTAATATAATTCCATTTCTAAATGAAAGTCAGCTTCACAGATTTCTTAAGTATTTTCCCCATCGAACAATTAAATGAGAAGACTGCTTGCATCTTCCAGCAAACTGCTGCGGGGGAGGAAGGGAAGAGGAAGTCATGTAAACACTCTTTAACTGTTAATTCCAGAGTTTAATTGTAGCTCACTGCAAGCCTATTAAACCCTGACTAAGTGCACCTGACAGAATGACAACAGCATAATGCTAATGCATGCCAGGGAAGAGCAGTAATTAGCTTCTTTAAAGGGTGAGATTTAGGGGAAACTGCTAACAGAACAAAAGAAATTGGGGGGAGGGATAAGGAAAGGAATTATAATTTCCCCTCCCTCCCTTCCCCTCCCCCCGACTATATCTTTTTACCTCTTATGTAAATCTTTCTGCAGATCTCAGGAAGCTATCAGCACTGTCCTAGGAAAACTTTTCCAATTGCAAAAATTCCCATTTAGTTTTTACATCTTTATTTTCTCTTCAGCCTGTGTGAACAAACTAAGGTAACACTGAAAGTGGTGTTAGAAAAGGACCTGGTAAGAAGGTGACTTGCTAGTGTCATATTTCTTCCAACTCCACAGAACTAGAAACTTACTCAGTGAATAATCTTATACAGCATAGTCTTCTTTTTTCTTTTTTTTTTTCTTTTTTTTTTTTTTCTTTTTTCTTCAGCAACAGACAGAACTCCTCCAAGCAGAATGGGAGGGAAGCAGAATTGGTTCATGTCAATCAATAAGTATCTCATATTATGTCATCTCTTCTCTCTGAATAGTTGCATTACGTTTCTTTGGATGTCCAAGTTAAAAGCTAACTTTATGCTTCATAGCACAAGCTGATTTGTTTAAACAAAGCTCAGATCCCTTCTCCAGGATAATGCTCCAGACGTTTACAGTACCAAAAACTTTAGGGGTTTAAGTTTATCAATTTAAAACTACACTGAAGTATATCGTATTTATCTGTATATTACATCCAGCCTACTTTAACACCCAAAACACAGTAAATTTGGAAGGAGCCTGAGCTAATCTTGTTAACTTAAATGATAAGTTTTAGTAAAACCTTTTACTCTATCTTTTTATTCCGAAGTATGAACAGAGAATTTCATGTTATGTCCCTGTTATTTCTTTCAGACTGGCTATTGCAGCCTCATCCTTAATGGATATACTTTTAGGCTGTTTAACAATAACTATCCTACAAAAATCCATAATGCTTCTCAGGTTCCAAACACAGTAAGACTTCTTGGTGCTAAGACTCTAAACCAAGTATGACACTGGTCTAACAAACACATCATGCTATTTTGACAAAAAGCTGTGGCAGAAAGCTGTGGCAGTGAGGGAACTCCAAAAAAGATAACAAGCTGAGACCATACTTAGAAAACAGAGACCAAGAAGAACTTCACTCCTCTTCCACTTCCAGCAAACATTTCATTAAGTCCCAGGAGCACATTTATGAAAAGCAGATCCACTGTCTTAAACCACAGTGGAGTGTTTTCCGACTTTGGGAATATTTCATGCATCTGCTTCCTTATTTATCTGCCTTTGTGGCATATGCTTAAACAATATTTAAACTAAAAGTAAAGAAATTAGACTTCTTAAATACTTCTACTTTTATTAAGTTTGTTCCTAATTGCTGCGCATATCAAAACAACCTGCCTAAGGTACCGTGGCTTTCCAAGTTATCCTTTTTACAGACCATTGTTGCTTCCAAGGCAATGAAGTTCAGAACCAAAATGATAGCAATTATCTCCCATTGCTCTGAAAGAGTATTTTGTGCACCTGGTGGGAGACCCGTCTCTTAAATGGCTGCCCCAGGAAAGGGGGAAAGTCCAAGAATTAAAGTGCCTTAGTGGCAATAACTGCACAAGCTGTTCCATTGGCTCCGTGCTTGCTCTTTGTCAGCAACGACCTTGCAAAGGTAAAGGAGGCAGTAGAAGAAACCAAAGAGATGAAAAACGGTAAGGAAACAATTAAGGATCAATGTCATGTTCTAGGAGAGAAGATCCTGAAGGCTCATAAAAGGGCATCTCTGCTTTTTTAGTTTCCCACTCCATATGTTTTCATTTCAGTTTACGGTAACGTACACAATTCCACATTAGAATATGTTTCTTCATTTGTGATTTCTTATATCAGTGAATAATATATTTGGAGTCTTATATGACCTGTGCCACATATTAAAAACCACTATGTATTTCGTGGATCCATGTACCTTTCAGGGTGGCAGTAAAGCATGGCTATAAGAAAGAACCTAGAGCATCTAGGCTGCCATTTGTTGCTAAAAAAAGAGATTTCCTCTAAGACTGATATTTTTGCTGTTGGACTCAGTTTGTACCTTTAACGAAGCACTAAAAATTGGAAGCATTTGTTCACAGCTGCCTCTGTCCCTGAGCCTGGATCTCTTCCATCATCTTGGATTCCTTGCAGGGGGCTGTGGTAATTCATTTGATTACGCCAACTTCCTCGCTGTGTTACCATGTGTCTGTGTTAGAGCAGCCTCTCTGCAGGCCTGTGGCTTCTTGCTCACCTTTTCCAGTTATCATCTGAGCCATGTGGCAAACTGGCGTGTAGGTGAGACATTCAGCACTGAGAGAGTCTTACAGTGCCAGGTACTCTTCGACGTACCTCATTTTCCTAACAAAAGTGTCTGCAACTGCCTTCGGGGAACCAAAAGGGCTGACTTAGAAGAGGCAGAGAAATTTCAAGTGGGGTTGTAAGGCTGCCCACTGCTCCTTTTGTTCCTTGCTATTATCCCTCAGCATTATTGCCATAATCCTCTCCAGATAGCAGCATTCAGTGCCCCACCCAAAGAACCAGTAACCAGCTTCTATTTGTCACAGCTTGACAGTCTCGTCAGCAGGGGCACCTAATACATCCAAAGAATATCTTTGCAGTAAATTACAGCTCACCGCAGCGCACACAGCCATCCTGCTAGATTTGGGAACACAACTCCTCAAGCCAGCTGACTTTCACCCACTGCAGGCTGCACTCACCAAAACACCAAACTGACAAGTCTCAAAATCTCTCATTTTCTATTTTATTTTCCTGTGACACCTGGGAGGACAGCCAGGGAAACCTATCCAAATTACTAGAACTGTACAGGAATAACACTGAGGAGTACTGCAATTCTCCAAAACATGTCTAAGGACAACATGTTACAGTTTCCTGAGAACTTAGGAGGCTTCATCTGTTCTCTTTCTGTTGAAGAATACTATCATTTTCCTTTAAACAAGAAGACCCCTTTAAATAACCTGACTTTTTAGCCTTAATTTTGCAATGAGACAAATATCTTGCCAGCCTTTCTTATATACACCACATGTTTATTCAACTTTGTCATTTAAAGACCAGGGAAGAATACAAAAGGAAAAAAAAATAATAATAAAAAAATTCTGAAGGTGAAGGTGATTACTCTTTTTAAGCATGAGCTTTGATTTCTGATACGGCAACGTATGATACCCTCTGGAGAAAACAGATGAGATGGTTGATGAGAACATATTCAGTTTTGGGAAAGATATCTTCTAGAGTCCTTTAATGAGCTCTGCCTTTCTTTTAATGTCTTTATAATGCTCTGCTGCAATTTGCAGACAATGTTAAATCAGAAAGAGTTGTGAACATCAATCAGAGTTGAAAATTGTCAGTGACAGAGCCAGAGGCATTAGTGGGCACAAAATGACAGCATGAGCTTCGATTTAGAAAAATGCACATTAAAAACACCTAGGGAGATAGAAATCAACATGTGGCTGCTATTCACTGAGCGGAGGAAACCTAGGAGATACTAACAGCAAAGGAGAAGTGTGGGCGATAGATATTCCCACGTTGCAGCAATACAGAAACCAACAACACAGGCTTAGTCCAGTTGCAAACCAAAACCCATTAATATAACGCATCACAGAGTGCAGAAATGATAATTGCCTGACCTTTGGAGAGATTTCAGTGTGAGCACCCTATAAGGAACGAATTTGGTGCAGGACATAATGTTAGCTGTAAGACTGACAAATGGCAGCGAGTTAAGAAAAGACCAGCGGACGAGATTAGAGCATGGAAGAACTGATTTATGATGGTAAATGTGTGTAATTAAAGATTTATTAACCTGCCTAGCTGAAAATGGAGACAGGATGGAAAGGCATAATGGTCTGCAAATACCTGAAAGGATATTAACAATGAAAATAGAAGATGAATTGGCCATGCCTATCTCTGCAATATGCTGACACGGGATTCTAGTACAAGTTCTAAACACTGAGCCTTAGACTGTTAGTCAGTGGGGCAGTAAGAGCAACACTGTGAAATGAATGGTCTGACAGGAAGAATATCATGATTCTCAGTATACTGAAAATTTAAAAATAATCTGCAGAAAATTCTGGCAACAAAGTACCCTACAGAGGCACCGACATATTTAGCAAAGCTTTGACAACTTGTAGTGAGCAGCGGAGACCATGCTGTGATATGCCAAGTGTTATGTTACAGTATGGTTATACAGATCATATGGTACAGATGTTCACTTAAATATGACTGTTTACAGTAGCCCTAATGTGCAGTGATGATTCCAGAGTCAGGGAAGGGCTCAGAAGTATAAGCAATTTGCTCAGAGACAAGTATAATAAACATTGCTGAAATTAAACCAGTTAAACTGTTACTTGCTCTAACCTACAGTCCTACAAACTCTAACTTCCTTAAGCTATAAGCTGGAAATATTATTCCAAAACATGAAGAAACTCCCTTGCAATTTGCTCTGTACAACAGAATAACTCAATGCTTTGAATGTGTGAAAAGTAAATGCATGAGTAGCAACAGGAAAATGGTCTCTCATTCAAAGAGCCATGCGACTCCTACAGTGAAGAATGAAGTTCTAGTTTTAAGCAGCACAAAGCTAAACAACAACGAGCAAGGGAAAGACAACTGTGAGATGACAAGGTGACAGAAGAGAAGGAAAAAATCCATATCATCTTTAGTAAAAATATTTCAGGATTCCAGTCTTTTCATTTCTTGTTTTGTTTCACCCTCCAATGAGCACCTACACTTGTTTCACTCATGCTAACTCTATTTCCTTCTAATGTACTTAATTGTGTAAAAAATGCAGTGCTATACCTACTTCTATGTAAACCTAAAAATCTTGCTTTAACAAGGTCAGGTGTTGGGACCTTAATTCAATCATTTGTGAAATCTCACTACAATTCTTATCCCTTTCCATTTAGGGGTTTGCATCAGTTTGTAAGAGCCTGGCTATTGTGTGCCTCAAACCTTGTGTGGTGATAAGGTCTGGAAGGGAGAGGTGTTGATTGCTTTTAATGTCTCTGTGTCCCCCCCTTTGGCTCCTTGCGGATATGCTTTAACAAAAGGAAGAGAGAGGTTCTGCATAGGTGGGACTCTGTCTTTTCTTCAGTGAAGTTCTCCTGCTGCCTGTGCCATGGGGGAGGTGGATGGCAGGCACCACACTACTGCCAGCTCATGGAGCTCATGCAAATCAAGGCCGCTTCCTGTGGAAATCGGGAATGCCACCCAGATACCTCAAGGGTATAAAAGGGACAGAAAAATACTGATCAGTGTGCACCCACCACCGAAGAGCTGAAGACTTGGACTGGTCCAGTGAGACGTACTGTACCAAGGCTGCTCAACTTTTCTGATATTACACTCCAACATTTGCAGCTTTTCAGTCATACTCACGCTTAGCAGTTTTCTGTGACAACCAGATGTACATTTTCAAAGTATAAGATGAATGTCACTAACTTTCTAAGCTTCAGATGAGAATCCAGTGCATTTACACAAATATCTTGGAGAGGCTATTCTAAAATAATTCATTTTATTGAAAAAAAAAAATCTATACAGGGCCAATATTGCTTACAAATATTTCTTACTTATATTAAAAAAAATTACAAGAATTTCTAGGAGACTGAAAAAAATCAATGAGTGCTGATCTTATTTTCAGAAAGAGAAATTTATTTTTCTTAAAAGAGTTATTAAAACCTTTCAGTACTGCAAGAAGTCTCATAATGTTAGCAATTGCAAGTAACAAGTCCTCTTAATGAGGTGTAAAGTACTTCTGATTATCTTGCTCCCCATATACGTGATAAATAATGTTCCAGGTTGTAACTTCCATTTTTTTAAAGGCTCCCTGCAGATATATTCTTTGGCCATCTGTTCTGTCAACTCAATGTAAATGGATGTCTGCACTATGCCCTACCTGCTGGGGTGAGGCAGACAGCTATCCTCGGCTTTGTGGCACTGTGCTTGCCTCCCAGGAGAGGCTTTTTTCAAGAAATTAATGACTGAGAAATATCATAGAAAGCTATAAAATCATGAATAATACAGAGAAAGTGAGTGGAAAATTAATATTTACTATTACTCATCAGACAAGATACCCAGGCAAATCAGTGTTGTTGTGAGGCAGCTGGCTAAAACAAGCAGAAGAAAGTACAAAATGAGAATATTTTGAAGCTCCCTATTCAAATAGCACCAAGACTCAAAGTATAAATTGATCCAAAATGGAAGGAGAGAAATTAATGGAAAACACATCCAACAGTACCCATAGAAACAATGATTCTTATGCAGTCTCTGATTTGAGATGTCCCCAGACTACTTCCCAGAAGCAAGAAAGATATTCCAAAGGCAAGTTTTTCTATATGTGTAATGTTTTTAACCTTCACGGCTTGCTGTCAACAAGCAGGATGCTGAGCCAGAAGAACTTTTAATCAAATCCAGTATGCTAGTTCTTATGTAGGTTGGTTGGTTCAAAATTCTGTATTTCAAAACTAAATATATTGGTTTAGAAATACTTGGTTTAAAGAAAGCTTCATCTTTAATCCACTACCTCTGAAAAAAACTGACTCTGTACTGAAAGTTTTTTAATATACAAATACAAAACTATGAATTAACAAATAGAACTACTGTATTCAGTCTATTTTTGAGCAGCTTTACTAGCAGTATTCCACTGATGTCCTCATTTTGCAAGCATAACACCAATGAACTATTAACTTAGTCACACTGGACCACATTAACTACACCTTTCGCACCTGAATTCACATCTGAATCCCATTCAGAACTAAATTGTTATTTTGAGACCTTCTCTATCTCTTGTTGTTTGCTCTTAGATTTTGACTGCATCTGCCTAGTTCTCTTTTTATGATCCATCTTTCTCCTTTCTAATCTTTCTCTGAACCCTTTCCACAGTTAAGAATTTGTGTTTGTGTTGAATATCTTCAAATCATCCATTTCCTAAGATCAGTCATCTCCCCCCTTATGCTTTCAGCTTACTATTCCTCTGCTTTAAAGAAATTTGGTCAACAGACATCTCAGTCTACTGAGAATAACAAGTGCAAAGAATATTAATTCAGCAGAAAATATAAGCATATAAATCTAGTTGTCACTTGATAAAAAATACCTTAAAAAAAAAAGAGTTGCAAATACCTTAGGTTTTTTAGTGATACACAAATGAATCCAAAGGATGCTTACTGTAATTTTGGAATTTGAATTATTGAATTTACAGTCAGGAATCATTTCTGAGGATACTTTTTTTTTTTAAATAATTATCTTGTTAAAATATGTGCACTACCATTACACAATCTTTTTTTTTTTAAAAAAGGTCATATTTAATTTCTTGCCTACCACTAAAAATGCATGTTGCTTCATCTATGGAGCCATAAGAAAAAACTCCAAAGGATGTGTTACCATTAGCTGCAGATGCTGCTAAGTTAGTACTATCAAAACAAGAAATCAAGATGTTAGCGTTGCTAGACAACCACTTTTCTTTTTAACCCTGCTGATGACTCAACCTGTAACAGCAAAGAGGAAAATTTACTGCCATGTTTTAGGAGCATCTTCAGTTATATTTGAAGTGAGATGGTCAGCTTAAGTCACACCCCAGAACTGGTGCTTGCTGATAAGAGTTACACAAGATTTCTGTGCTAGAACAATTTTATTATGGTATTAAATTGATACAATATCATTTTAAAAGTATTGGTCTTAAGTTTAAATATATTTTTATAAAAACATATGTACAGGACTTTTAAATAGGTTTATTCTCTATCTACCTATACTATTTCTGATCAAGCAGCTGATAATGAACTACTGTTTTTTTATAATGTTCTCCAAGGTCATCATATCTATCCCTAGCTCCCCTAATAAAAACACTGTTAGTTGAGAATCCGAGTACTCAAGAGCTAAGAAGAATGCAGATTCCACTATAAGAATTCTTTTCACTCATCCCTGCTTGTGCAAAACTGTTAGTGGTACTACAGATTGCATAATCTTTTAAACAGTGGTAAAAAGATAAAATAAACACATGGTCTTCTCAGAAAGAAGATGTTATACATGCTATATTACCACAAAAGATATAAGTGAGATATTTTGATTTATAGCATGAAACAATGAGAGCTCTTATTATATCCTCAAAGCTTAAAGTTTATTTAGGGTGTGTAAATAAGTGAAAAATCTTCATCATTACAACTTCTCTTGAGGCACCTCCTCATTTTTATATAGTATTTATCCAGAAAGGATCAAAAGGAAAAACAATTATATATTTATAATAGACCTGCAAAAATATTTCAGCTCTTTATACATTGCTGAAAATTATCTAGAATTATTCTTTTCACTTCAGTCTCTATAAGCACAGACATATGGGAAAAAGATGACCTAGGTCTCTGTAAAAAATGTTTTTCCCTCCCTGCCTTTTCAGAATTACATCAACAACATTGAAAAAATACACTAATGCTCCCCCGTGAACACACAATGAAAAGAAACTACTTCGGTAGCTCAAATGCTAATGTAGTCCAAAACACACTTTAAAAAAATAGATTAAACATCAGTTTCAAAGTCAAGTAATGCAACCTCACTCAACCAAACCCACAATGAAGTGAAAATGCAGCATGCTTTTATAAAGTTTCCAATGGAGTATCTTTCTCACCGAGGAGGATTCCTCTCTCACATTAACAATGTGATTTGGAACTAACATGTCTATTTAACAACTCAAGATTTGAATAGCAGATTTTTTCCTATTTAATGTGTGCATACAAATTTTTGGCATAAGCAGCAAGAAAAGCTATTAGAAAAGTCAGTCTGCAACAAAAAGAAACTTTCCTTTTGCCCTTTGAATTCTTTCTACTCTTTCAGTCAGAGACTGACTGGAAAATGGATCAACAATCTTTGCAGCCTTTACAATACATTTTTAAGTTGGTCTCTGAACAGCTAAAAGGCAAGGAACAATACAGAGGAACTCAAAGGAGTATTAAAAAGAAGGAGGAAAATTTAAGAAATAAATAAAAGGATCTGAGTTGCCTCCACTTCAATATTTGATGGGAGTGGGGCACACATTCCAGAAAAATGTCCAAAAGGAAGGATGAAAGAAAGTGTTACACTGGGGTTATGAAGAAAAACAGGCTTTGTGCTTGTGCCTTGCCTTTCTTGCACATATTTTTTTCCAGTCTCGTTTTTGCACTGATATTGAATTAATCTGGTACAAGCCAATTTATTCAAGCAAAATTCTAACTTCTTCCCTCTCATCTATCTCTTGAAAACCCTGAATGTTCACCTCTCCTGCTGCAGTACATGAAATGATCTCAGCAAACACTTTAGAAAAGTAGATAAAAATACATTTTCATCTTGAAACTGGCCAAGCAAAATCAATTCTGCATAGATCATGTTTATTAGACACAGGGGAACTGATAGCCTGTGGGTTTAATCTGTGAAATTATACACGCTCAGACATGCACCTCGGACAGTAAAGCAACTCTGCCAGAGTTTATAGTGAGAGTTGCAGTGCAGATTTTGAAGTTCTGTTTTTCTGTTCTTGAAAAGTATTTGTAAATTAGAATCCTGAACTCCATTTTTTTATTGCTGTTTCCAGCCTATATTACAGAACAATGGAAGTTTTTTACATAAGATCAGCTAGTTGGGTTTTATATTTGTTTTTGTGAAGACCTACATCCTGAATAATAACACTATAAGTAAAGATTAAAAAAATTCATCCACCTGAAAAAGGAAAAAAGAGACAAGAAGTTTGTGATAAAAAAATTAATCTATTAAATTTCCAGTTTTTTGTTTCCACGTGGAAATAGGAGTGAAGTTTTTCTTTCTCCAAAACAGAACAGAATTCTGAGGGGCCCTTTCTACATGTAAATCCTGGCTCTGCTGAGTTCACTGGTAGCATTGCCAACAACTTTCATTGAATCATAGAATCATAAAATTGTCAGGGTTGGAAGGAACCTTAAAGATCATCTAGTTCCAACCCCGCTGCCAACGGCAGAGACACCTCTCCCACTAGAGCAGGTTGCTCAGAACCCCATCCAGCTTGGCCTTAAACACTTCCAAGGATGGGGCTTCCACCACCTCTCTGGGCAACCTGTTCCAGTGTCTCACCACCCTCATCTTCTTGAGTTTTGAATAACTCTTAGTTTGTGACTGGTCCTTCACCAGTCAGTCTCTTTTGGATGCATCTGTTTAGTCATATGTTTCCTTCTGCTCAGACATATAGGGCTGTGGGGTAGAGCTGATAGGTATCTTTTTCCCTTGGAGTGGGTGCTCACTTTTTCTGTTGGATTCAAGCCTTACAGCATCACCTGTGTGGAACCCTGCTCTGGTAGGCAGTGTGCAAAAGCTCAAGTCAGATGAAAGAATCGTTTGTAGATACCAACAGTTCGGTTGCTGTGCAGGAGTGGGGTGGATCTGCAGTCTCGTGGTATCCGTCCTGGATCAAAGCCATCTCCTGCCTCATTCCCTGGGCAAGATGCCTGTGCTATAGGCAAATGGAGAACAGTAGGGGTGTGATTTATGGTAATGTCCAAGAAGACAAAAAATAACGTGTCCATGCCTGAATCTCCCTGAAGTAGAAAACACAGACCAGGAGAGGCACTCGCTGTGCAGTCTGCACTGAGCAGCACTGCTCCTGTGAGGTGGTAACTGCCCTTGTGTAGCTCACTGCTAGCTCAGGGGATTGTCCCCTCTCTCCAGCTTAGAGTGGGACAGGAGGAGTGGCACAGAACCACCTCTCGTTCATTCACTGCTGCTTGTGAGTCTGCACCGATTACACCCGGATTGAGAACCCTGCCTCAGCAAATGTCGTGGGTCTGGACCAACACAGCGTTGGTGCAAGCTCTGGTGCACGGCCTGTGCTTCCCTGCCACACCTGTAGCAGTAGCTTAGCAAGTAATATCACACAACCACAGACTGGTAGGGGTTGGAAGGGACCTCTGAAGAGCATCAAGTCCAACCCC
>WUAM01000305.1:3679250-3692292 GCA_024336885.1 Actenoides hombroni
CCTTCTCTTTTCCAGACTGAACAACCCCAACTCTCTCAGTCTGTCCCCATAGGAGAGGTGCTCCAGCCCTCTGATCAGCCTCGTGGCCCTTCTCTGGACACGTTCCAGCACGTCCATATCCTTCCTGTAACAGGGGCTCCAGAATGAGACTGGGGTAGAGGGGGAGAATCACCTCCCTCAACCTGCTGGCCACGCTTCTCTTGATGCAGCCCAGGATACGATTGGCTTTCTAGGCTGCAAGAGCACACTGATGGCTCATGTTGAGCTTCTCATCCACCAGCACTCCCAAGTCCTTTTCTTCACCATCTTTCATGTTTAAAGTGATCTAATAGTGATAGCTAATACGGGTCAGTTATTGAACTGCATGACTGGGAGAACTAATATTCCAGCCTGTAGAAAGCCTAATCTCCTAACACCAAATACAATTTTCTTTAAATAGAAATTGCCCTTTCATTTTGAAGAAAGGATTTAGATGTTAATTACTGGCCTCAATATTTTTCATAATTTACAAAGCGGCTGCAGCTGCAGCAAAATCTTTAGAAAAACAAATACACAAATAGAGGAACAAATTAATACAGTTACCCCTAAGATGCATGCCACATCTGGGGAACCAGGTTGAGTAAATATCTTTGTTTATTTGGAAATTTGCAACAAAAAGAACAACAGTGATATTTATTGCCAACAGCAATCCCTAGCAATATATAAGAAAGAGTAAAGATTTTCAAGAAGATTAGGTCAAGCACATTCTAGATATTTTTTATCATGTGGAAAAAAAATCAAATTTTCTGTATAAATTTTGTTCAATTTTTAAACAGAAATAATTGTCAACTATATTCAGATGTTTTATGCTCTTTTGCTGATGAAATAGAAGATATATACGTGGTTGTGAACCAGGAAAAAAATAATAAAAATAAATAAAAAAGGTAGCTGACCCTGAAGATTTTTCAGCAAAGCTGTAAAGGATCTTCTATAAATAAGACAGATTTTAGAACTTAATCAAACTGATAAATCAGGAAATCAAAACTGTCTTTATTTGCTAATATTCTCAAAAATTAATTGAGCAGGCAGGTATTTCACAAGAAGCAAACAAGAGAGCAACAGTGTGATGCAGATTCCTGAAACCCCAGGTTCAAACAGGGGAAAAAATATTGAAGCAGAAAGAAAGAACAAGAACCTCCCAGACAACTTTTTTAATCAGTTAATTAAGAAGTACTTGCATAGGAAACAAATGATTCCTTCTAATAAAAAAATTATTTGCAGAAGAAGTGAAATCACATTTAACAGAGTAATATCACAAAACCAGGTGAATAAGAAGATAAATTTGAGATAATTACGAAGATAATGGCAAAGTCCAGGAATAAAACACAGATTTGAGGTCTAATAGGTTTCCTGGATGTTTTGAAACATGGAAGAGTTGGCTGAACAAATTAGTGTGTCAAGGTGAGGTAAATGAAGACTAAGATTGATAAACTTCTTATCAATGAATTTTAAACTTTCATGTATTTTAAATTTGTACCTGTCCTAATTTCAAAAATAGAGAGCAATATGTATTGCAGTGGAAAATATGTCCATATTCCCCTGCTTTTCGTTAGAAATACTGTATCTTTGAAGTCTCAAATTCTGGTATTGTTCCATGTTTCACTTACAAAACCGAACTGCATGTAAATAAACAAAAAACCCCAAACAACTTATATTGCACCCTGAAGAAATATCAGGGAAGATGTTGGGAAATTAAAAAAAAAAAAAAACAAAACAACAAAAAAAAAAGAGATAACAAACCAAACAACAACCCAACCCCAATTTGTTGGGTTTTTTGGAGGAATAATAAATAAATAAATGCAAACATCTGTTGGAAAGGATACTTTTGGCTCATTTCCTTGAGACAAATAAATAAGTCCTTAACTCACAAGAAGCTGCAGAACCTCCCCTGATTTATATTTTCTTACTTCAGAATCTCTCTCAACATACACTTGCTAAATCAGAAACTATGAAATAATTTTTAATGCAGGTGGACTGCTTCTGGAATTCAATGAATCAAAAGTATTGGTTAAAGAAAAGCAATGAAGAGGAAAAGCAAGAAATTCTCCAAAAGCCTACACTGAAAGAGATTACCCGTGCAAGATGTTTAATTAACTTCATTTATTAAGTAAATTTACTTAATGAAGTAAACTGGTCACAGCTACTGTGTGTCTTGCTCCCAGGGGCACATTGAATACAGTGACGCCAAGCTAGAACAAAATAGGAAAGTAGGCTGCTACATCTGCCACACTGGTGACTGGTGCAATAGCCTCTTATGTCTGTCCCTGGAGATCAACACAGCCAAAATTCATTAGCACTACTACGAACCAGTCTTACCAATAGGGATGTTTTCAGCAGCTCTGTGTACAGGTACTTTTGTTAGCAGTATTAAAAGTTGTGCTAATAAAGGCTTCTGAGATGTCACACGTTTTGTCTATGGCTAATAAAAGTTGGTTTGGTTCAAATGGTTTCCTGGGTTTTCCGCTTTGTGTACACCAGTTGTCCTGAGTATCTGCTGTCCATTCCCTGTAACTAACAGACTGCTGAGGACCAATACTATCTTCTTGAAAAGCAAAACATTTTCAGCTATAGACCTGTCAGACTAGTATCTACTATTTCTGAATTATGTTTAAAAATAAAAATATTATTAATCTAACATTGATGAACACGATTAAGAAAAAGATATACTCATTCATGTACCTAGTATTTTGGGCACAGGTGCAGTTATGAGGCAAAGTCAGGTTGTGGGACAGGTGTAGGGAAGAAGTGGTAAATTCTGCAAGAACCGCCTTCTTGCACTGAAGAACAGAATTCAATCCAGAGTGAAGCCAGGAATCTGGAAAAAGCTCCAGGCTGGCCAGCCAGAAGGGCTCCTCAAGTAGCCCCCAGTGCCTCATGGAAGGTCCATAAATACTCAGTTTTAGGTATTGTTTCCTCCTGATCAGAATATTAAGAGGAAATTGGAATTATACACCTCCACTGCAAGATTTGGATGCAAGAACAGCTCCTCGTAAGAAGAACATTATGGTTCTTTTTCCACTACCTGAACCATGGTTGAAGTAAACTATTTTGAAAAGAAAATACAATGCTGTTGCAGAAAGAGCAGATAATTCAGACGTTTGGTCTAAACTTCTAAGTTACATAGGCTTATATAAATTAGCAGCGTTTACTTTTGGCTCTACACACAATGCCCAGATTACTTTTCTGATCTTTATTTGCATGATCACATCTGTGTATGAAGGACAAGGACAGGACAGAATTAGAACTGGAAGATGCCACACCTGAGAAAAGTTAATTCTTTTTATCTGCACCAGCTATATCAATGCTAAAAAAATAGATGCACTTTTAAAATTTTATCAAGGATACCCTACACAAAGATACTCAGATTTCAAGTTCTGCTGCTATCAAAGTTAACACATAAGTAAAACTCTCAAAAGTTTCTCCTTTCAGTGAAATTACCCAGATTAAAGTTTAAAATCTTAGCACACTGATTAAAATATGGATTGCAGCTTCTGTAGTGATAAAATAGGTGCAAACCTACTCAGCAGTCAGGAGAAAATATTTCTGTCTAGCACCAGAATATGCATGACACGAATACACTTAGACTAAAATCTCATCCACTATTCAATCAGAAAGGTAACTGAAAGAAACAGCCATGGTTTGTCTAACAGATGTAGAGGTCTGGTCTTCATCAATTTGGAAAGACTAACACTACCTTTTCTACTAGCTCAAATTTCTGAAAATTAAAAATGACATCCAAAGGTCATAATTGGGCAAGGCTGAGAAACACCACATTCAGAATTGTCATTATTAATCAAACTGTCACTGTCTTTACACCTCTCTCTATTTCTGTCATTATATATGATTATAACCCTGGTACCTATACGAGTCAGAAATGGTTTGTAGTAAGTCCAGCATGAAATCTTACCACAAGATTCCTTAAATCACAGTAAAAATAGTTACATTGCATTTTGACAGTTAATTGCATAATGCATTATTCATTTTGGCTGTTATTCATATTTATAATAGAGTCATTGATTATTAGAGCATATTTAAGAGGAAAAAAAATATTAGAAGGACTGGAAGAACACTTGCATCCAAATTCCCCCATTATGAGACTACTTTTCCACTTCACAAAATTCTAACCAGGTCAGCTGTGATTTTCTATGCTCAGCACCTTTCTGATACAGAATTAGGATTTGTGTGTGTTCATGGACATTCATATAAAAAAAAAAAAACCACAAAAAAGCCCCAAACAAACAAAACAAAACCCAAACCAAACCAACCCCAAAACAACCAAACCAGAGAAACTAAATTTTTCCTTATAAAAGGTAATACTATAATTCTGACTCAAACATACTCTGGCAGATCCACAATTTACCTTAGTGACTTCTATATTAGGTTTGGTAGGGAATATTCTGCTTTGGTTCATAACTTCATAAAAATTAACCCTCTATAAACTTTACAGTTTTTCAATTAACACAGCTCAGTTCAGTTTTGCAAGTGGAGTTCCCTGAAGATTGTCAGCACTAGTCTGGGAAAGCAGAGAATGGTCTTCCTGTGTTTCCAGTGCTTTTTTTTACCTTTGATGTTCACCAGTCCATTTTCCGTGTTTTCTACAGATTTCTGCTTGGTACTAATAAAGCTTAATCACAACAGCAGTAAATAAGCTGAGAAATTAAAAGAAAGCCAACAATGACTTCTACAGTCAAACCTAAACAGAAAGTTATCACATGGAATTGAGGATGTGGCAGAATGTGATGGGACCTCAGGCCAGTGACATTTACAAAAATATGCACTCAAAAAGCCTGACTTGATCAGGAGCTGATAAATAAATGTCCTTCATTTGCCACCACTAATTTCAAAGGTACTGAGGTCTTAAAACTGAAGTTACACTCCATACATAAACACACTACTACAAAAATATTCTTCTTCACATAACAAAACTCTCATGGTGCAG
The DNA here is from genome assembly GCA_024336885.1 of Actenoides hombroni. Lineage (NCBI taxonomy): Eukaryota > Metazoa > Chordata > Aves > Coraciiformes > Alcedinidae > Actenoides > Actenoides hombroni. Next base: position 3,684,229 of record WUAM01000305.1, read on the forward strand.
AAGAATGAAGGCTTTTTTTTTCATTTGTTAGTTTCAGATAGGATTTCCTAACATATAAAGCAAAACTAGAAGAAAATGAATGATTCTAAATAAATAATATATTGATCCATTTAGATTGTTCTTAAACGATATTTTAGGAACACCTGCAAAGAAGTTCTCCCATAAGATACAAGTTTATTCAAGCTTAGAAACAAACTGGTGAATTTACAATGAATAAAGATATCAAATTATTTTGGCATAAATATTAATACAGAATAATAAATGAATGTAAAATAATACAAATTTAATTTATGCAAATAGTTGAAAAAACAACTATTAGCCTTTTATTGTAGTCTGATGTTTCAGCTGAGGAAGAAATCAGACAACCGTGCCTCAAGACTGATAAAGAATTATGGGTTTTATGCAAGAAGAACGCCTACACCAAACATCCATTCAGCTACTGTGAAACTATTCTCAACTAAGTGATAATTTCTTTCAATAATGGGAACTTCTTGGAAGTTTGGTGAAAGTCAACTTTGCTAAAAATAAATAAAAGAATGAATACTACTGGCATTTTTCTCTACTGTCTCTCTAACTCTCTGGCTTTAAAAAAAGTCAATAAATGCAACTTTTTCCACACCCATGTGGAAGAGTGACTGTCCTTGATAACTGCCTTGTCTGAACCACTACTGATATTCCTAACATTTATTAAATGGTTTCTTTATTAAAACAGGCATCTACTCTTTATTTGAGAGTTACCTTTAACTAATACCTCTAAAATTTTGTGCATTATTTTGCATCATCCAGACAAACAGAAAATGTATTTCAGTAATTACACTGTGATGCTGCATGCCTCCTTTCTAAAATTACCACAGAATTATGTATGTACACAGGGGCAGTAATATCTCACAGAAGTACAATTTTAAATTTGGCATTAATGAGATCAAGGGTTAATACACAACCATAGGCCTTTTACACTGAGATTTGCCTAGCCATGTTGTGCCTGGCAATAAAGATTGAAGTAACACTGGTGAGAACACAGTGCCTGCTGCTAGAAGGGACTGGGACAAACTGAAATACCATGTGCAAAAACAGGGAATGAGGCAACAACAGCAGAGGGCTGAGAATAAGTTCTGAGGGACCAAACAGATACAGAGTTAACAAACATGTGCTGTATGGAGGAAAAGTGAGCATAATTAAGTGAGCATAATAGATCTGTACATTAAGAGTGAGGTAGCACTTCTGCTAGCAAAACCACAGTGTGGATAAAACAGACTTAATTTTGATAATAACCCTTTAGGGAATGATTATGAAGAGGTGGTTCTGGAGGAAAATTGAGACAGTATTACCTATCATCAGGACTAAATATAAGCACAAACAAAACTTTGCATTTTTACTAGAGACAAAAAGAACCAGGATTTGTGTTATTCTGGAGGATTAATTTTCCAGGTGGGAAGAAAGAAATAGTTGTTAACAGCGATAATCCAGATGTTTATTGATGTTGTAGCCAGCAAATTTCTTTGCTTTTTGTTAGCCTGGCATTTGTGAAGAGAAGTCTTAGGCTGGAAAATATTCTTGAGTGGAGCAAAAGCAAGTTGCTTCAGACAAAAAGGAAGAATGGTACACTTTAGATGTCAAAAAAAGTAGGGATTAATACAATATATTTTTTAAATTGTTGTAGTAGAGGTAAGAATTATTGAAAGTTAAAATTTGGAAACACTTAAAATTTGGAAACTATATTTAAACAAATAGCAGTGGTTACACATTTGGAAGATGACCAAGAAAAGTTAAATAAATCCTTTGCCTTTTTTTTCTGTACAAGATTTATGAAAAGAAATTGAAGCATCTGTGTGCTGAAGTGGAAATGTCCACATTGATGTGGAAGCAAAATTCAGAAAAGAAGTGTCAGGGTAACTGGGGACTGGATGAACTCCAACTCAGATTGCAGAGGAACCAACATGTGACATTGTAAATGCATGAACCAGGTTTTCTAATAACATTAATTGACCTGTTCTGGTATAGCATGGATAGAGAAAACATAGTAGACTGCATTTAATAAAGAACATGTTAAGAAACCACAAGCTATCTAGTCTGTCTTCAGAAATATGTAATCTTCAAGGGAAAACAGATAGATTTAGGGATAGATGAAATATAATTTAAAAGTGTGAAATATTCCAAATTATACTTTCCCTTAAAAACAAAAATCTTCTCTTGCTGTGACTTCATAAATCTATTCAGTAAGGTTGGAAATAAAAAAAAAACAAACACATCTTTAATGTATACATGAAACTAATTCTGTGATACCCCACACACCAAGCAGATCCTTTTCACAGTCCTGTGCTCCCTGTTCCAAAACTGGGAGATTTTAAGCAGATAAAAATAGAATCATTTGGTACTAAAAATTTTTCCTTTAATTTTGCCTGTATTAAAAAATACTGACTCTTGAGCATGATGTCATGGTGACTGGGCTGTTCTGTCACTATGTTGTGTAATGGACTGGGTAGCCAACACGAAGGCAGGAAGACTCCTAAAAGCTAAGCCACTGGAAGAGAGAGTCGACAGGAAAGGGGTGAAGGGTGAACAAGAAAACAGAGTTAAGTTTCCTAAGGTTTTAAAAGCAAATCACAAATAGTTTCTCCATCATCAAAGAGGAAAGGTTTATTTAGAACTGGCTCTAAAACACTCCTAGAGTTGTAAAAATAGAATACCCTCTTCTACTTGGTTGCCTTATTTCTGGATTTTCTTAAAAACCAAACCCAATTGGTTTTTATTGCTGTGACCTCAGAGGCTGGACTTCAGTCAAATTGGGCATCTCTGTGTGATTACCCGGAGCTCTCTGCAAGTCTCACGCAATTAAAAGCATCAATACTGACACACATTAATGACAAAAAGTTAATGCAAGGGCTAATTGAGACCATTTCCCTCACAGGCCATTTCACAACATTAATAGCACAGAAAACAGCCATTAATATGTAATTAAATTTCCAGGATGCATGGGCTATCAAACCCAGGTAGCTGGAACGCTTCTTCACACTTTTTAACTTCTTATTACCTCTCCAGCCCAAAATAGCTACTGTGCCAGGCAAGACTGTTGCTACCTTCCCCTACAAAAGTGAACTGGCGTGGCACCAAGTACCAATTCTGCCAGCAACAAAAGCCAACTCAGTGAAGCAAGCTGCATTTTCTAAGCTTTACCCATCAGGGAGATAGCAAATGACAGATTATTAACTATTTTTTTCTGGGGTACAGCTATGCAAATATTTTGCTAACAGCAGATACAGATTGCTCAGAATTTCCAAGCTCTGAACAATATATTCTAAAATATATTTCTTTCGTTGAAACAAACTGATTTTATTAGCAAAACAAAAAATTCCATTTTAATTACTCCTCAATCTTTTCCCACACAGAATCAACTGAAAAACGTTCAAAGTGGAAACTGCTAGTCTGGGGTTGTGAGAGATGCTTTCACAATGTTTTAGGGAGGGCATTAAGATTTTTAGAGAAAGGTCTTTGTGTGTAGGATTGTATCACTGTTATATAAAAAAGAACTGAGATGTGTGTTTTCCAGTTTGGGGCACCCAATTTGAGCTACCTCAAGGTTTCTGGAACAGTTAGCACTACCCAAATATCATTCTGAGCATACCTCAATATGAGTGCAGTTATCATGGAGCACTTTTAATTCTTTTGAATAAACAGTAGACATTTGTTCATCTAATAAGAATAAAGTAGAACTGTGATGTTGAGAAAAGGGAACCTATTTATCTCTGAACCCACATAATACCCCTTATTCAATTATCTGTTCCTTTGACAGCTACAGACTTTTTGGGGCTTGTTTGTTGGTGTTTTTTTTTTTTTTTTTAAAAACAGCTTGAAATTCATTTGGGTTCTATGGTGATCTAAACTTAAGATATTTTACTAATGTGGAATACTACTTGATATGGCTCACTTCCCAGCTCCTCTGAGTCAGGGACAGACCTTTTGTCATTCAATTTAAGGCATAAATTTTAAATTGGTTTCTGAGAAAAGCCTTAACCCCAAATACTCACTGGATCTGAATCTATAATCCATTTGAGTTGAATTTTCATTCATCTAGATGATCTATTCCAGAGCTTTTACCAAAACAGACACATTTCCAGCAGGAAAGGAGGAGGAAAGAAGTGGAAAAAAAGTCCTGCTAGCCTAACATTTGAGTGAACTGTTAATTTTGCAGTGTAAAAATATTTTGTTAAAGAATTTTCAGCCTTTGAGTTTTGCATCTTTCTCAGTTAAAGGTAAATGTTGAGTTTTGGTTCTATAATCATATATAAATTAGACTGCAAAAATCTTCTAAAAGCAACAGTAACCAAAATATTTTTTGTCACAATCTAATGGAGACAGACAAAAAAAAATTTTTAAAAACTAGGGCTCAAGTCCTGAAACTACTGAACCAAGGGGATTATTTCAGGAATTTTTCAGACATTAAATATTGTTTCACAATGGAAGTTGCAACTGAAGTAACCTACAGTATTATAAACATATTACAAAAACTGGTTTTAATGTCTCAGCATCACTGTAAAATCATGCAGTGCATGTTATGTATGAAGGCTGCTGCTTTAGAAGCCTGAAATCATCTTGAAGCTCGGGGATATTGATTCACAGATACAGCACTACAGAATTAAGTTCACCTGAATACTCTGTAGGAAGGCCATCCATCTCTTTTCTAAAGTATCCTCTCATATGACAATATAGTGAGAGGCAAATGTTTTTGAGAATGGGTTGCCCGCCTCCTGAAGATAAGACATGGGCAGGCACAACAATTGCTTTAACAGCTGCTGCAGAAAAAGAAAGGCATTAGTCAGCTCCTCTTTTTCACAATTAGGATAAAAGGTGGGGGTCAACATCTTTTCATGGAGGTTGTCATTAGACATCAGGAAATACAGCCAAACTTTGTAAAAACAAAAATAATTAACTACTAGAATAGGTTGCTGAGGGCAACAGAGAAATCCATATCATTGGAGTATTCAGAGACAGTTCAGGCTAAACCAAAACCAGTTTACCTGCATTGTGATATAAGAATGCACTAGGTATAATGCAGTGCCTTTTTTTTTAAACTATGATTTTTAAAAATGTCCATCTTTTTTTCTAAAGTGGAGATTTTTTTAATCTTACCAGCTTCATATGAAATAAAAATTTCAGCTTTTCAGTCAGCTTTGGGAATCATTAAATATTCTCACCAGTTAATGCAGTTTATTTATCTGTGGACAAAATGTTCATTTGCTTTTTCACATGCCCCTCTTGTGTTCTGCCTTGGTGCCACTCCTCATATTTAAAAAGTAAGCAGAAACACAGGTATCTGTGCATAGCCAGTGGCAGTCATGTACAGCCATCTTTTCAACTGAAGCACTCATTAATACCATTTATTTCATTGGCTTAAAAATAGTAGTTTTTCATGTGAATAACTTCATGGACATAATAGCACCCCTTCAAAAAATAGTGGTGTTTCAGTAAGTTCAGATTCTTGGATGTAAGCACATTTCTAACATCAAATGTAGTATGTCAGCCTGCAGGCTGAGTATTGACAATAAATAAATAAATAAATAAATAAATACAACTTTTGTAATGGTTTTGCACTCTGGAGCTGCACTTTGTAAATCGATGAATTTGTTATCTAGCAGATCATCACTGGAGTAGGCTTGCCCTTAACAGTCAAGGTTAAAGTTTCTCTCTAATCTATAGTACTGTCCAGAACTCAAACTCTATTACTTCAACTCAAAATAATGCTTTTGAGAGGAGATATAGCAAGACCGATGTTTGGAATTTGTTACTGGAGTTTAAAATAACAATTTTTTTCAGCACCTAGATTGAAGTGCAAAATTTTGACTCAAGTGTAACTTCAGCTGGAGTCTTAACTGTGACTAAACACAGAAGTATGCCTTTGGAAGAAAAAGGACAAAGAAAAAAATAAGTTTTGTTCTCTGTTTGCAACTAAAGACAAAGAGATGTGAATGGTTGAAACTGAGAAGTAATAATAACTTGGTTAAGGAAGAGTAAGAAATAAGTATATGGCTCAGTTCAGAAGAACTCAGGAAAACAACTTGTTTCCAGGGATTTCAGTAATTTCTTGGAAGATGTCTAGCTACTCAAAAGATAAAACTAAACAGTCAAAATTCTACAATCAAGTGACTCTGGTGCATTCAGTGATAAGTCAAGAAAAAGGACCATCTCTGACCTCGTGCCATCTGTATATTCAGTGACCGTTTTGCACATGGGAAAGGAAGAAAATCACAGCAGTGATATTCAGGGTAAAAGTATGGTTTTTTTCTTTCTGGATGCCCTCTTGTGTTCGCCTGAATGGGTTTTAAATACTGCAGGATACAGATGTCACAGCTTCACCAGGCAGCATGAGCTTTACGGCAGCTACAGATAAATATGGCTGCACTACAAGTTTTTGTACACAACTCTGCCAACTTCTGACTTACAATTTAATTTAATTCTTAACCTCCTTATTATCTCTGGAGCAAAGACTTCCAATTATTTTGGCAATTGGTATCCTAAGGACTATTCTGGCATACCCCAATCCTCACTATCAGCTCCCAAGAATGACGTCAACCAACCTCTCCAGGAAAAAAACATTCCTGTCATCAGCTAGTGCTTTTACAACAAAATCAGGGGTACCACTGAAGAAAAAGAGACGTCTGAAAAAGAGTACTACTCGTGTAACTCTTGAAATATCAAGTTGTACTAAAGTGTAACTGGAATTAGAATTTACTTCATGTTGTTATTCTGATACAAACATTCATTGCCAAAACAACAGCAGCAATCCTCCCAGTCAATCTAGGGACAAACTGGGTCTATTCTTCCTTAACCTCTCACATTGGGTCGAATTTCAATGGAGAACAGAATTTGCAAAGAACTAACACAGCATCACCTCAGGAATTTAAAGGACAAGGCTACAGAAAGAAAGAAAGATTTCAAGTGAGTCCTTCCTACTTTTAAAACATTTTTCATGTTCATTTTGATATTAATATTCATATCTTGTTGACAGAAACAGAAGTTGGCAATATAGTGACATTTCTATCAACGCGAAAGGTCGAATGAACCGTACTACAGAATAATCTACCAAGTCTGTGGTTCTCTGAACACACGTGAATGTCAATAGCAGTCACTTTAATTGCTCAAAAAAAAAAAAGGAAAGAAAACAATTCATTATATCCACCTGCTTCATTTCTTCTCCATCAGTAAATGTCTGGGTAAGCAGCCAACTTCTGACTACAGAAACATCAGTTAAGTGGGCAGAAACATATATGTATGTGCTGTTGTTTTGCCAGGTGGTACTGGCAACAATAACAAATGAGTCCAATTAACTAAAGGTCTCTTCAAAACATGCAGCTCAGGTTCACATCTGCAGATAGAGTTCACATAGTTAGTGAGCATCCTCTACTGCCAGCTAGACAGGGGAACAAACAGCATGGAAGAGACTGGACCAATTTTAATAAAGGAATTATTATAGTTTAGGAGAATACTCTTACAAAATATTAGATTACATAGCAAATAATTAATCCAAGCTTAGTTTTCTATCCAAGGACAAGCATTGTCCTATTACCCTGTTATTCCTCAGTCCATCTGTGGTTAGGTGTCAGCATCCCAGACTCCCAGCACACCTTCAGACCTGGCTCCAGACCACTCTGAACAAATCTATGCACTCCCACTCTACCATAGAGGATACCCAGCTTCAGCTGCCACTCTCTGTCATTTAAAAAAAAAAACAAAAAAACCATGTTCAATTATTTTGTGATACTCTGTCATTGGTTCACAGGCATATATTCTTCATGTCATCATGCAACATTAGATGTGGAAATGTATTGGGAGGGGAGACGGGGAGAGGTTGATGTGGTGGTTTAAGTTCATAGGGAAAAACAAAGTATGATTTTGCCTGAAATCAGCCTAAGGAGACATTTCATAAGCTCTTGGATAGAGACTGCTCTTCTGCTTCGATTATGACTTATGAGGTTGGTAAATCCCTAGAACCTTTAACAAAGTCAGAATTATATATATATAATTGAATCAAAAATTAAAAAAAAAACAAAAGTGGAGGGCTCATATCTC
>WUAM01000305.1:3705355-3775000 GCA_024336885.1 Actenoides hombroni
AAACCTCCAACCCTTCTATGAATTAATTGCTATTAATGAGCAGCCAAAGCCAGAAAAACAAGCAGGCTCTCTCATCGCCCAAGAGTTACGATGGCACACTCAAAGCTGACTCAGGAGCTAATGTAGTTGCTTCAAGAAACAAAACAGCAAAAGATTCAATCTTTGGCAGCTTTTAAACCATCTGTTCCACACTATTTTAATCGCTTCTGCTCAATGCAGAGATTATGGGTTTCAGTTCATTTGTGGGGGAAAAACAAAGAATGCTGCATTTCTGGAGTGTGTGTGTGGAAATCCAGAGTTCTCCCAAGTACTCTGAAACTGGGATAGCTGAAGGAAGCAAAAGGCTTACTCCTTGCACACTCCATCGTGACAAAACCACCCTCCCCCCCTCCAGGAAGGATTCCTCCTGTGCCTTGAAGCAAGCACAAATTGGAATGTGCCACCCTGACCTGAAAAAAGGGGGATGTGGGGAAGGAGCTCCTATTAGCCACTTGATTACAGCAAAACCATTAGTATCACTCTTTCCAGCCAAAGAGCCCAAAAGCTCCCATTGCTATTTGTTGGGGGAATTTGCTTATTAATGTGACGAACGTGTTTCCTCAACTCAAAAGTTACAGAACTTGCGTGACTTTCTTGTAGTAATAAAAGGTCAGTAGGGTAGAAACAGTAGGTGCATTTGGAGCCATGTATATATCTTCTCTGTAACACAGTGATTTCTCCTCTCTTCTCTCCATCCCAGAAGAAGAGCAAACAGTTCTCTGAGATGACAATCAAACAGAAAAGGTTAGTCCCACAGCTAATTCGAATAGATCTGCAACTAAAAAAGTGTCCTCTGTGCAGGTGACTCAACACAAGTGCCTGTGTTTACCTGCCTGAGCTATACCAATGGCTATTCTGCTCTGTTAGGGTCTGCACTTCCCACCACGTCTTCTCAGCACTTCTCAGGGGATCTGACACTGCCAGATGTGCCTCTCTAAGCTGAGATGGTGCACCAGGTCTTTCCCAGGGAAATATGCCTTCCCCAACACCAGAAGCTGATGCAGTCTTCTTGAAAACAGCGAAAGACTTAGCAGGACCTCACAGGATTTAGCCTGTGATCTAAGATGCAGGTAGGCAAACAGATCTAGTGAGAAGGAACCTGGTCTGTGTTTAACCACGTCAGCTTGCCCAAGTTGAATGTCCTGCTGAAAACCATTTTTTTTCTGCTGTAAAGATTAATTCTCCGTATTTCCACAATCATAACTCCCATATGTATGATTTAATACGGATATCAAAGGAGCACTTGCAACTACTTGAAGATTAGCATGGATTTGGCTGAACAGGATTGGTATGTTTGCTTGCATGGCCTTGGATGACTAACAGCATTGGCTGGAAAATAAATGTCAAATGCATTAGAAAATTTTTCATTTTTGTTAGCATCTTTCAACCAGTTCGTTGTAAATTCACATTTAGTGCCTTTTACAGTCATCAAAACTAGCAGGAAATGGAATGTATTCATAACAGTGCTTGATTTCTGCATATGGAGAAAATGTGCAAAAATAAAAATCTAAATATAATCAACAGTTCATCTAAATTATAAAAGACATCCAAAGAATGTAAGTAGTATGAGCAAATATCTGCTTTACGTTATTAAAATGCCGACAGTAAGTGCTATTAAGCTACAGCATTTGTTATGGTGCAGAATAAACCCATCTGCTTGTAGCTGAGAACACAGTAACTCTTCACTGTGTAAATGGAGGCGACAGGAAAGATCTCTTGGTTTACATAGACGTGTGCAGCCACTTCCCAGTGCTGAGGGATCCACTAAGTGGATTAATCGCCCCTTATCTCAGATTAAACTAAAGGAAAGATTTTCTGTATGATGGGCAAATGAAAAACAGAGTGAAGTACTTGCTTTTCTCTTTTTTTCACTTTAACTGGCCCAATTTGGGGCCTTTAGCATTCTTTCTGACATATCCAGATACTCAAAACCTCCCAACTCAGGATCTGAGTGAACATTACACACCCGTAGAGGGTGCCAGTCTGAACAGAAAGGAATTGTAGTGTTCTATTTTTAGGACAGGAATGTCACAGTCAATAGTGAGGCACATATCCCGCTTCACTCTGCCCTGGAGTCAACAGCTTTAAAGGTCAGAAACCAATGCTTTCTGGAGATATTCCACTCCAGCTTCTCTAATAAGAATGTGAGATGAGCCTTTTGAATCCGAAAGTTGCTTACCGATAGCGGGAGCACTGCGAGCTGCACAGACCCTGCGTATACGTACGCTTTGGATGTTTCTTTGCCACAAGCACTCACTTAGGGCAAGATCTGCTTTGTTTCTTAAGAGTCCCCAGGATGCCTCATGCTCTTATTCTGTGCAATGTGACTATGAAAGACCGATCATGCCACTTGTTTTTAACCGTTCCTTCACAGCAACCCCAGAAAAAGAAGGATGATAAAAGGAAAGAGTAGGAAATGGATTTGGCTCCTCAAAGAACTCTCTCTAGTGGTCGGCCAATTACCATTTTCTCTCTTCAACTGCCTGCTTTTATACAATCTCAAATATTTATTTTTGAGAGGTTTCCAAACAACGATTTCAAAGTCCTCATGCAAGCAAGAGGTTGCGTGATGGCTCTAACAGCCACCTGCTAGCCCTCTGAAGCATCTCTGCTAACTGAGAATGGAAATCCAGAGAGCTGCGGAGAAAGAGACAAGTCTTTAGTGAAGCCTGAGGTGTAACTCAGAGACTTCCAGTAGCACGCTCTACTCGTAACTAAATCTGCCCATTTAGGTGATTTTATTACAAATTCTACTGGAACCTGTTATTCATTTAGACAACTTCTATGTATAAAATGACTGTGCCCCCACTTTGATCCTTCTGTTACCATGAGAGTTTTGGATGCAGTTTGACACTTCAATTCTGTTTAGTATGCAAAATATGGAGATATAACTGGAAAAAAATAATCTAAGAAAACTGGTAAAGGAATATCCTGGTTAAATCATCATCTTAGGGAGACATATGGAATGCAGTCAAGGAATACTCTACAAAAAAAAAGATGGTTAAAAAATAGACCGTTCAGGCCTGAGTTTTTCTTCTGCTTTTGCTGGCTAAGATGATGTCCAGCAAAAAAGACAATTTATAGCATATTCATGAGAAAGGTGCTTGCATGATGGACTGCTTCCTTCCCCCTAACTCCACACACACAACCTCAGCAGCTGCAGTAGCAGCTCAGACTCTCTACAGGTTGTACTCTTGACATATGGCAGGATGATGAGCTGCTGCAGCAGAAAGGAGGATCATGTGGGAGATACCTCTGAGAGGAAAGCTGGTGCTCTGTCACTGACAGCAGGCCACCTCTCCTTAGACAACAGTCTCTCACTCACTGTTCAAACCAGCTGCTCCCTCTCACCTTAGCCAGCAAAGGGAACCAAGTCAGAAGGAAGCTCTGACTACTTACAAGCCACCTATTAGACCATGCTCCTCCAGCCTGTGAATACAGCTTCTAACTGGCAGAAAATCAAGTACAAGACACAGACAAACAGTGACTACAAGGTTGCCTGTTCTGTGTCACGGGAGCCTGCACAGCTAACAGAACACTTGTTCAAAAGCAACAGCTTTCAGTCACTACTGGTGAAACTGATGCAGAAATCATCAGGAGGGAAGGCAAGTTTAATTGTTTTTAACCACAAAGGTATGAATACATAAATGAATCCATGTAATCTGCTGGTATCTAAAGAAGATGATGAAATTTAAGCTTTACACTCAGACAATTACCAGGAACTAATGATTAGCAGGTAACATCCACAGAAACAAAGTGTTGAGCACCTTTTAAAACCCAAGTCTAGATTTATTTAGCTCTCTTACCTCTCTTCTTTTTTGAACTTAGGGCTGTTGATAACTTTATTAACTTCCTCTGCAGCCTCCAGGTCCCCACAGTGTGAGTATTACCAAGTGGAAGAAATATGATCTTTTGCAGTGCACCACCCTGATTAATCCCTTGCTAGTACACCAGGGCAGCTTTACTGTGTTCTTTAGGCAGAGGCCATAGTTAAAAGCTCAAAACCAGCCCCAGCTCATTTAAGAAACGTGGCTGAAAATCCCGTATGTGTGTTTCTGTGTACAAAAGTATCATGTTGTCCCTGGTATTCCTACAGGGGAAATTCTTAGTAGGCCCTTAATGATTCAAGACCAAGAAATAATGGGTTATTTATACATGACATCATAGATCAGAATAACACATGAAAACAAAGTAATCAAAGCTTCTTCTCCATGTCAGGCATTCTTAATTTAACACTTCTGTCTACATCCCTTCTTAAATTCTGATTTTGTTATGAAAACGAGTTAGTAATTTTGCTTTCAGAGAGCGGGCAAAGGGATTCATTTAGTAAGAGTGGCACCAGGAAAAGCAAAGGTGAAAAGATTACTGCATTGGCTACAGCCCTGCCCTACTGTATAACATACTGAAGGACAGGTGCCTTAAAAACACCAGAGATCCAACTGTCACGTTTGAGGCACTGCCAGCAGACATTCTAAGAAACTTTAACGTACTGACACATGCCTTCACCACCATGACTGCCCACAGGCAGACCTCTGAAGCACTGATGGAGGGAAGGAGGGTTTTAAACTTCTTCCCACCCACCAAACCCTGCTTGAGACCAGCAATGCTGGCCTATTATTCATTGGCTCAAAAATACTGATTCAGCAAAGAATTTAAGCATGTGCCTAAATTTAAGCAGTTTAATTAACTTTGACGTCAGTGAGCCTACTTGTGTGCTTATAATTAGATGTGTGCTTGCTGAAGCAGAGCGCATTTGAATAGAATCTCGTTGATTTTAATTTGGCCCTTTGTCTTTGCCCCTCATTTATTCTTTGCGGTGACTGAAGGATTAGTGCTAAGGTTCTGATTCAGGAATGCACTTAACTCGTCTTCGCTTACAACGTGCAAAAAGAGGCTAAGCATGTCTCAAAAACTAAGCACAGACCGAAGTGCTTTCCTGAATAATGGCAATTTCATGATTGAAGTATGATAAGAGAAGAGAGCTATTTCACACTGTAAATTGGGTAGTTCAGTCTTTCTTCTTGCAAGCCAGATTTTTTTTTTTAAAGATAGAAAATCTTTTCCGTTTATGTAAATAAAGAGCAAATTTTTGTGCTCCATATATTATAACTGAATGTTTACAAGTAAGCAGCTACTTCATAGAGAAATTAATTTTATATAGGAATCCTTTTTCACCGTTGTAGCTCTTGCAGTGAGGAGGAGCCTGCAGTAAATGTCTTATTTGTTCATTTGAATGATGTCTTTCAGGTCCTGATAGCCAGGATATTTTAAAGTTACATAAAAACAAACACAAAATAAGAACGCATTGAACAAATCAAAAAACAAACAAAAAAAAGCCCCAAAATAAACAAAAACCCAAAAAAGCAAAACCAACAACAATCAAAAAAACAACTAAACAAAACAAAACAAACTAACAAAAAAATCAAACCAAACCAAACCCACCACAAAACTGCATGAAGAACACAGCTCATCCAGACAACAGAAATAACAGGTCGAGTCTCAGAAGTCAAAAGACGGCCAGGTGCCTCCATAGCAAAGCACCAAGATCAAAGCCTGAACGCCTGCCAGGCTGCTCTGCTCAAAACCTCTAGAGAAAAATCTGATGCCTTTTAACGTGTCCATGCAATTGTAGTCATAACACAGATAGCATCTTGAACAAGCCTTTTAACTCCCATACTTCAGCCCATTGCCCTGTGTTTATGGCCTTTTAAAACCTGGACTACACTACAGCCGTTGCTAAGAGCAGTCACCCAAGGGTGGCCTTGGAAGGACGCAGGGGGGAGGAGGAGAAAAGAAGGAAAACAAAGAAGTGAGTTCACTGTGGAAAACACTACAGGAGTTACTTAAAACAAGGAACCCCGAGAAGTACTGCTTCTGAAGACTGTCTGCCATCCATCACAGTGCCCACGTACAGAGCACCTCGTGGGGTTCCTCACCCTCTCTCTGCACCAAGATGCTGCAGCACCGGGGGTGCTGCTCGGGGCACCGGGAGCAGAAGCGCTGCCAGGTGCCGGAGCTGCGCCGAGCACCCACCACAGCCAAGGTCAAAACGTGCCCGACTTGGACTGGGAAGTTCACGGCTCGAGTACCACCTGGTCTCAAAGACAGCCAGCAGAAATCCCACTGACGTCGTGTTTTATCAGAACCCCCCCTTCAACTGCGTGCGTGTAGTGCGATGGCTAGTCCTCCGCTGGCCCCAAAACTGTTGGCACATGCCTAATGTTCTGCTTGCAAAAAAACAGGGGGAAAAAGGTTTAAAAAGATCCAGCCTCAGATTACAGAGAAAGCTGATGATATGAAGAAATCAACTACCCATCCACTTCATGAGCGTATCTGGAGAGACACGGACAGAGTTAAAAACATACTGGTGGGATTATGAAAGCAATGTGCTTTGAGTGACAGAACTAATACAATTCATTTAAAGCCGTTTAGTTTGTTAAGGTAGGTTGACATATTGGGATTGAAGGAGATGTAGGAAAAAAAAAATTCATTTAGCTAGTAATTTTAGTTATGGGGGTATTATTTGCTTATTAACTTGCACGTGGCATAATGAGAACTACGTTATTACCTGCAGATCTCATAAAACTTCATTATCCCATTTCCATTAGTTGGGATTTTGCATTACCATTGGGTTTTCCTGGACACGTCTAGATTTTTCATCCTAAAGTTTCTATTTTTACCCTAAGATTGAGGCTCTCCCACACTACCTCATCTGTCTACAAACAGCCGGCTTTGCAGGTAGGCCAGGCATGCGCTGTCCTCCTGCTCTGCTCCCATACTGTGATCCATCCCTTCTTTGCTCTGTATTTTTCTGCTGCATCAGTGAAAGGAACAGACCTATTTCAACTCTGTCATCTCTGCTCATCTGCTTTAAAAACTGACAAACAGCTGCCAAAGAATGGATGCTGTTTAATGTGCAGGACAGGTGACATTTGGTCTGGGCACACCGAAAACGCTGAAGCTACAACTTTTCACCGTCCTGTGCAGCCAGCAATCAAGGCTTTCCCTCCAGAGAAGGGGAGACTCAGAGTTCAGCAAAGGCATCAGTAACAAATAACCCTTCTAGACATGGAACCCTAAAAAGTAATTCCAACATTGCTACAGAAGACAGCTATTTCCACATACATGATTTTTCTCAAGCATAGATTCATATTTTCAATCTCTTTGGAACCTTTATAGCTTTAGTGACCTCACAATAAGTAAAGAGTTTTGGACAATAAGATGAAAGGCAGATGAAAACATTATTTAGGCAAATAAATACAACATTAGCACAATGATCCTTTACAGACTTTCTTTTTTTTTTTACCTTTGTAGACTAAATGGCACCTGCAGAATAAACAGTTTCCTTTCATGGGGCAATGTATATAATTAATACCTGACTATTCCAAGTTTTCAATGTGTTTTCAAACCAATCCAAGCATGTTTACTTCACAACAGATGCACGTATCTCCTCACATTCCTTCCAGACCCTCAGTTTAGTACTTTTTAGTATTTCTTCTCTACAAACTTCCTCTCCAAAATGATTTGTGTAATGCAAAGGCTTTCAGCCAGGTATCAATGTTAGCTTTTTGAAGGCTATCCTTAGAGGTCATCATCATCATCATCATCATCATCATCCTTCTAGAGTTTAAGACTATCTGATTGACCAGTTTAAGCTTTAATTAAATGTGGAGTCAATATATTGGAGCCAATATCTTTTCCATCCTTCCTCGATTTGGAAACATAACCCTCGCCAGAGCCAGAGCTTCTGTCTGAGTGCAAGCACACATTTGTCACTGATGCACGAAGATGTGAAACCTACCAAATCAAGCAAATATGAGGAACACAGAACATACTTTCAGCTGCGGAAGTCTGGCAGGTGGCAGTGCTGACTGAACTGAAGGGGACTGTGCCAAGCCAGACATGGCAGTCAAGATTTCCCCTCTGTTTTTCTAACATCACCTTCAATGTTTGCTACACCACACATTACAATCAAAGATAAAAAAGAAAAATGCTGAAATACCTCTGAAAACATTGCTGTTCTAAAAGGATGCTGAAAACCACTCTGCTGTCCTTCTTAAGGAATGAGGTCTGTTTGAAGCCTAGATCCTAGCAAAGACTCTACGGGAAGACTGGATGCTGAACTCTCCTCAGCTGACTTCTTTGCCCTGACACATGCTTTGGGTTCTCATGGTAGCAAGAAATGCACTCAGTTTGAACTCTTTGAATTTTGCTGTGTGTCAAAGATATAATCAATAATCATTATTCCTGAGATAGTTGGGATTACTCAGCCTGGAGAAGAGAAGGCTCTGAGGAGACCTTACTATGGCCTTTTAATACTTCAAGAGTGCTTACAAGAAAGACAGAGACAAATTTTTTAGCAGAGCCTGTTGCAATAGGTCAAGGGACAATGGTTTTTAACCAAAAGAGGGTAGATTTAGACTTAGATATAAGGAAGGATTCTTTTGTAATGAGGGTGGTGAAACACTGAAACAGATTGCTCAGAAAGGCAGTAGATGCCCCATTCCTAGCAACACTGAAGGTCACGTTGGATGAGGCTCTAAGCAACCTGATCAGTTGAAGATGTCCCTGCTCACTGCAGGGGGGGTGGACTAGATGACCTTTAAAAGTCCCTCCCAACTCAAACCATTCTATGATGGTATAACAAAACGATCCCATCAAGCCTTCAGCAGTGGTTTGATAGCCCACCAGCTTTGTGTCACAGGCTTAAGGACTTGGCTCTCAAATGTTACTCTTGTTTCTGATCACAGCTTTCTGTTTCTTTAGAGGCACTGAATGATTCTACACGGGGGCTGATCCCACTTACACAAACCAGGCAACACAACACTTCTTTCCACCCCTCTCTCAAGATTCTCTAAGAGGCAGAGCAGTGCTCAGATCCCCTGCCAAGCACAATTGTTTTGATGTAACTGAGAGGGGCCCAGAGACAGGAACTCCTTGAGTGGCCACTGTACTGCCACTGCCTTGGCTGAGGAGCTCCTGCCTCCTTTCCGTACCGCTCCAAGCCGGCACCAAGAATTGGCTGCAAGGAATCAAATGAACACAGAATTTGCTCCAACCAAAGACTTTATCTTTACCTGTTAATTTTCCCACATACTTAAAGAAGAAGAAAGAAGCTCTCTCTTATGGAAGAACGTTTTTTCTTTCTTTGACAGCTGCTAGATCACAATGTCAGTCTACAGATCTTCTCCAGCTCGTGATGATGTTCATGCTAGGTATTGGATGCATATTTAGCTAAATTGTGTAAAATTTTAAATCAGAATTTAAAAAACAATTTACTGTCCTGTAAAGCATGCTGCGTGTTTTAACAAAACACAGAAAGTGAGTTTACACAATTTTGGTTCTAACAGAAACCTACCTGAAATCCTTGCTTTTGCAAAGACAGCACAACAGTGACACAACTCCAGTACCTTGCTGCTTTTCCTTCAGTCAAGTAGCAGTCACTGTAGTTACTGCTAATCATTTCAAACATTTGGCTGTAGTACAGGAAGACCTCTAAAGCAAAAACCCCTCACTGCTTGCAATGGTATCCGGTATCTAGCTTTTCAAGGGCCACGAGGACCACTCCAACATTCCCAGTGGGAAACAGCAACTGTTATAAATTTCCAACAATTTACATCTCCCAATCTCATTTTAGACCAGCAGAGAGTCATTTTTCACACTGAGAACCTAGAGGTCCCTCTGGTTCTTTGCCTTAATTGAAATTGCTTCTGTAGTAAATACACTAAATAATCTCATTTGTTTTTTCTATGATAGAAAGACAATATCTTCCAGAGTCTTGCTCACTTGCAAGATTAATGCAATTTGGGTCTGACCAGACAATCACAGGGGTGACTATTGCACAAGAAACAAATACCCTGCTTTGTACACAGATGTTCACCACTCAATTTATCTCCTCAGAAGCAGCCCCTGTTCAGCTTTCTATTATTGAGTTTAAAGCCAAGTCAGTAATATTTGCCTTCAGAAATGTTTAAACTTATCTTTCCTATGAGAGCTTGCTTTAGAAGATGCCCATTTTAAATGCGCCTGTGAACCTGAAACTAGGGACCAGTGGCTGTGGCTGCAGGTTTGAAACTACAGAGCCCTAAACAGGGCTTTGGGAAATGACAACACAGGCAGGCAGGATTGAAAAATCTCTAACTTGCTCTGTCCACTAAACTTCATTACCACAGTTCACTTTAAAGGTAGGCATTTTTCAAAGAAATAAGAAATACACTGAAAGGGGCTGTATTTAACCATCGGTCTGATTAAACATTTCACAGAAGCTAGCTTTTTGTAGGAAATGCTATTACTTGACGTAATCTGAAGCCGAGCAGGTACTCAGTTCATACAAAACACAAAGAAACACTGGTTCTTTTTAACACTGCATGGGAGAAATAGAGATTCACAACAAAAAGCATAGGTACAACAGAGATACCTACTACAGAGACAGATAAAAGAGTCAAAGAGATTTGCTTGGGACTGCACAATATTCAGGCACCTTAACACTTGATAAAATTTTCCTTCCAGAACACTAGGAAATCCTACCTCTGAGCCCTGGCCCCAACAACAACTACGTCTATGGAGACAGCTTACAGGAGCAGATGCACATTCACCATCGTTGACTTGTTTCTTGGACTCTCCTAAAAGCCTGGTTCGAGGCACAGAAATGAGATTCAAACCAGTTTAAGTTTCTAGCTTTACTCTGTTTTCTAGTTTTATTACTGTTCAACTACTAAATTTGATGACTACTAAATTTGATGACTAGTATTTTTCTGTTTTTCTGAGTGAAATCTTTTTTCTTCCATTTACTCCTCAAATCAGCTGTTATTGATAACTCATACAAAGCATGATTTAGCATATACAGATGCATCAGGAATAAATAAGCAAGCTATGGGTTTATTAGGATATTCACAAAAATTCACAAGACACAAACACCCTTTCAGTTTCAGTCAGACTATCAACAAATAAAGAGGGAGTATTTACCTTGGCATCTGGCAAACCTGCAAAGGAAAGCTGATTTGATGGTTTTTCTTTACATGTGTTACTGAAACCAAACTAAGTGGAGACCAAAAGAATCCATAAAACAAAAACAATCCAAAAGCCTTACCAAACATGAACATACTAACCTTTACTGAACATCTCAGAAAAACAGCACACGCTATAAGGAACAATACTGTATTTGTTTTGGGACTATCTTGCTTAGTAGCTCTCTTGATATCAGTTTTCTGTTATTCTGTGGTCTCTCTCCCTGAATTCCCTCTCACGGAGAGGCACAAAGACTAACACAAATTAGAACAATCCACGATGATGAATCTGTATGATTCTTTGATTATTCTTTTAACTGGTGTTTAGATTAATGTATTTTATCACATAGCACTTATGTAAATACCTTACTACTGGCATACTTTAACAGGTGTACTTGAACATGAGAGTTAGAAAAGATGAAACACTAAACCACTTATTCAGTAAGACTTCTCAATATGGAGATCTCTCTTTTTAAAGAGAAATACTGCCTATAACATCTTGCCTACTTATCAGTGTGTGTTTCAGAGTATTCAGAGCAAGAACGTTTCTTAACAGGCTGCCTGCCTGCTGCAGAAGAACCTGTAGGAATCAGGAACAATCTGCAATTTTGATCAGTGGAATCTCAATCGTATTTAGGAACTGCACTTGCTGTGCTGGAGCTTGATGACCTGATCTGTTTGCACAGTTCATGCTTGCGGTCGTTCAGCCCTTCAGCAGCAAGAAAGCTGCCCATCCCTGTGGAAGTTGCTGTGTTACTGTTCTCATAGCTCGACTCCTCATGAACTTCTTTCAATGCCTCCAAGACATACAGGATGATAAAAGAGCACTGACGGTGAGGTGCATTTGGATGCACTGCAGCTCAGAAGAGAACACATTCAGGCCTGCATTCTGTAAGCCGAGAAAAGGTAACCTGTAAAGGGCAAATGCCATTCTGAAGCGTTTGTTTTCTTCTCTTCCATGAACATATGTATGTTTTCACAGCTGCCTCCCTTCTTATTTTCCATTTGTGACTTAGTTCATGTTCAGAGGAACAGATACGTTACTCACAACAACAACAGAAAATCAAACATCAAAATTCACACCAAGATCAAGCTCAAGTCTGTCTCTACCACCAGATTTTCAGGTGGTCTCAGCACATATGGGATCCCTGATGCAGAAGCCAGAAAACAGTGATAGAAATCTCTCTGGAGAATGCCAGTTCCAGTCCAAGCAAAAGCGTGTTGCGCACACCAGAAGAAGAAACTGCCCAGGAATTGCATGACGAGCTAATTCACTATACTCTTCAAATCCACAGCAAATTGAGCATTTAGGCAAGTACCAGTCTCATGAAAATCCAAGGCACAGACTAAGAAAACAGCAGAGCAAGCTTCTTGCTATTGTTGAGCCTCTGCAATTTTCCTAAGTGCTACAGTAAAGGCATTAGTGGAAAAATGTTCCAACCTGGAAACAGAGTTTTACTGCTACCTGTCTCAAATTGGTACCATGGTAACAAGGACCTGTCAAATGTCAAAAAGAACACGCCAGGTAAACCACTCGATATTTTGGCTAGACAGAATAAAGCAGCAGCAGCAGCTCAGCCATGCAGCCTCCTTTACAAACACAGGGCAGCGAATGCCAAAAGGGAAGTAAATTTCCATTCCAGCAAGATAATACCAATCTACACAGGTATGTCACGAGACCCTAAAACTCACATTAAAGATTAAGAGTAATTGCCAGCCCAAGGATAATGAAAGTCTGACAGAAGTACGATCGTGTTACTTCTAAGAGTAGAAGGCCAATCATATGTGTCAGCAGCAGATATCTCAGAGGAAGGCAACAGGAACAGCTCCAACCAGTAGGGCCCAGCAGGGAAGAGCATCTCTCATTCTGTGGGCTCTTCAGATATTTCATCTTGAGATGTTTGAGAGCTGACTCCTGACAAGTCTGCTGCATGCCAACCCAACCTGACAGAGGCTTGAGATACAAGATACAATCTTCCAAACCAAAGGTCTTTCAGAGTTTTGTTCTGAGTAAACTCAGGGACAAGACAAAGTCCACCGTGCCTTCCTTGTGATCCCCTTTTCTGCAGTCAGTGTAAATGTGGCTGTCACAGACCACAGCCATGACCTACTGCTGCTTGCCACTAACGAACAGTACTGACTGTGCTTCTCTCCAGTCAAAGGGAGGGGCCAACTTCATTAAGGGAAACTAATGAAACTAACCCCATAATCTGAATAAATTAAGAATTAATTACTCATTGCAGTATCCATACTATAAATATTTAGGAAAGAGAGCCTCAGTTGCAGCAAAGGTATATCTTGCCAATATATGTTCCAGAACAGAACTGTTTTATCTGTATAACAAAGCACAAGTGTGTCAGCTCCACTGCACTGGATACATACCTACAGGGGAAGAGGTAGTTTATGTCCTGCATAATATTGAATTTAATTAAACCAGACAAATAAAAGTGAGATGGAAGGTGGATTATTATCCTTGCTTCAGAAATATAAAACTACAAAACGGAGAGCAAAGCTGCCAAGGGCACACAGTGAGAATATGTGCTAAGAGCTGGGAAGTGAACCTAGAGATCACCTGAAATGTAGTGAGTCTCCTGCATCAAAAGCTGCTTCAGAAAGTAACAGCTAAAAGAAAATGTTGCCTTTATTTTAATGAAGAGTGTCAAGTGGACAGTTTTAGGACACTAAGTGCCAATGGATCAGACAGCTGCATGGAAATGTAGCAAGAATTTAGGACTATACAGAGAAAAGGTTCTTAACTGGCATCCAACTACATCAAGAACCACATTATACAGTCAGTTTCATATGTTTATTGAGTTTTATCTTTAAAGAGGCAGTTTGCTTTTCCATTTTCCTTTCCTCTGCTGCTTTTCCATTTTCCTTTCCTCTGCTCCCTTCCCTCTTTGCTGTCATTCTAACTGAAAGCGTTTTCTAAATGCAACTGCCCTAATAGTTCAGAATTCCCCCTTATTTCAATAACTTATTTAACTTACACCTGTAATTTTTTTTGTGCCAACACCATCCTGTAGCTTCACAGCTCTTCACATTTTAAATTGTTTATTTGTTAGTATTTACATACATTCCGTAACTCTGCTCAACTTTCATTTCACGAACATTCCAAGCCAAGCTCTTCTGCTCTGCTCCCATAAAGCTGCCTACTCATTCTTATCAACCACTTTCCTAAGTACAGGTACAGCATCAGCGTTTCTTCTCCAGACATACAAGACCATTTGGACTTGACGGATTTGCTGAAAATCTTTGGTGAGGCATGAGCCTGACAATTCATATGCTATTTCTTTCCAAGTGCAGGCATGTCGATCGTTCAGTCCCTTCGAGCTGGAGGGATGCCATCAGCCTTGGCTGTGGTAATTTCCATTCTATCCTTGTAATCCTTTTAGCCGCCTCTCTTTGCCTTGTCTCCACAGATAATGTGAGCATTATTATTGGAAACTTAGGCAAAGCGTTCACCTAGCCTTACCGTAACCCGCAATCTAGAGGCTATCTTTACTTTCTACCTTTTCCTCAGTTATATTGCAGGCTCATTTCTTCTTGCCTTTTCTCTCATCTCTGTAAGTTTGATTTGACAGTACACCAAAATACACTTTGCCCAATCTATAGTACTGCTTTGAAACAAAGCAGTACAACATGATAGATGATATACCCTGATCAGGACACACCTTAGGTCTCGAGATCTTGTCCAGTGATGTTTTAACACCACCATTTACCAGTGCTCTCCCCGCAAATACCTCTGTTAATCCAGGGTCCAATTTATTCAGTGCCTTGGTATCATATCCACTACGAACAGCCCTAATGTTTTACAGTTATATTATTTCTTCAGCTTTAATCATTGTAAACAAAACATGAAACATAATGTAAAACTCTCAAATACCATAAAGTGTTAGTTTATGCTTGATATAAAATTAAGATTATTAAGTGATACTGCTTTTGAAAGTAAATCAAAAGCAAACCAGGCAGAGCCTAAGGGACTGAAAACAAAGCAGTATCAAAAAGGGGCTGCTATCTCTGTTATCAAACATCTAACACTTAGCTGCCCATCCAAGCTATCAGAGCATTTGTTTGCCGCAGCTTCCCAGTGATTGCTAAAGTACCTTTTCTGCACAGTTCTGCCCTGAGGCTCTTTCCTCCCTCCCTCTCTTTACAGAGATACAGAACACTGTCCTTTTCTGACAAAGCTCCCTGTATGATCTCATCCTGTCGTCCCCTTGTCTGGCCTCAGCTTGGCCTCCTGACAAAAGCAAAAGTAGCTACAAGAGCAATGAATTCAGTAGCTCGGTAAAGTATTAAAAATAAATAAATAATAAATTTCAGAACAGAAAATTTTTCTTTCTTTTTTCTTTTTCTCCTAAATAAACACTCTGATCCATGAACTCTGTTTTACTTGAACTGCAGACCTTTAAATCAAGCTACCAAAGCACTAAAAGAAGGGCAAACCCAGCAGATACCACGCTCAGGGAAGACCGAAGCAAGCGCTATTCAGAGAGCAGGCCTTTGTCAGGCTTCAGAAAGAGAACCAGGACTCTGCCAACACCCCAGAGCTCACATCCTGAGAAGGACTGAGGCTGCTGCAGTTCCAAAGCCAAGGGGCAGGCAGCTCACCTGCTGGGCCAGTCCCTGTAGGTGCCACAACAAGGCGAAGGAATCTGCCGTGGAAGGTTTGGGGAGAGACACAGGTATTTTTAAAGGCTTTCTCATTTGTCTTCAGGGTGGGAAACGCTGTATTTGACTCCTGCTGAGGCAGCAGCCCAGATGCAGGAGCAGGGGCTGGAAGAATAAAAGGCGGCACGGCTATTACTGCAGGTAGGAACACCAGACAGCAGAGACAAAAGGCGCGCTCATTAAATCATCATTACTATTTAACAGCACACATGGCGACTTTTTAATACTTCTCATGCCACGTGGGTCTCCGCTCAAGGCATTCTCCAAAACAATTTGTATTAGCTAATTGTTAGCTATCTCACCGGCAGAGTAAAACGCGACAAAAAGAGCAGGACATCAAACAGGGTCTCGGCAACACCGAAGGGTTCTGGGCGGGAAAGGCTGAGGAGCCGCCAGCTCTCGGCCTGTCCCGCAGCCTGCCCCCAGCTGCGGCTGTCCCAACGGCGAAAGCTTCTGTCCCACCTGTGAACACTGCTGTCCCACCCGGCTCCAGCCTCTCATCTCTCCCCGCTTCCCCGTCCTTGTCCGTACTCTGCCATCTGCAGCTCCTGTGTAATGGCTCCTCAACCTCCTCAGCTTAGCAGGGGCCAACCCCCAAAGCAGGCTGAACCGCCCGGGATGAAACAGCCCGCGGCCAATTGCAGGAGCCCCGGGTGTGGGGTTTCCGCGGAGCTCAGCTGGCTGTTCTGCCCCTTAGCCTCAGGCCCCAGCTTCTCCCGCCAGGGATAACTGAGGCCCTGGGGCACTGCCACGGGGACCCTCGCTCCCCTGCAGGAAGCCAGCTCAGGGAGCCGGTCAAACAGAGAATGAGTCATACCAGCCAACACTCTGCTGCCAGGACAGGTCCCTGAGCGAGCTCGGGCTGGGAATCGCCGGAGAGCAGGAGCAGGATTTCCAATGGCACTGGTTCAGCTGCCTCTGCAAACCAGCAGACATCTGAGGGATGGCAACCGAGGGGACATCAGGCTGGGGTGGTCCAGCTGCTCCCTGCAGCAGCGCTCTAAAGCCTGCCAGCCACCACTGCCAGGCCAAGCCAGGCACCCCAGCCTGCAGGACACCAGTCAACATGCCTTGTCTTAAGCTGTGAAGAGGCACTAGCAGCGGGTGGCCCTTCAAAAGATGTGGTGCAAATGTTTTCCCGAGTGCTCCCCTACTCAAACGTGTCTTAATTAGGAATGGCCTTTTATTCCTTACTTTCAGAAAGTCAGACACTAAATGATACAGATTTAAAATGTTTCCAGTGTGATCCCTTTGGTAGCATTAAATTCAGACTTGGAGGAATGAATTCCGATCATTGGAAATTCCTCTTAAGCCTAGAGGAAGGGAAAAACAAATGCTCATTCATAAAAAAAAAAAAAAAAAAAAAAGCCATTTGAGATCTACATCAGGGAACTTGTCTAGAAAAGTGACTAGACAAAGTGTTGAAGGTGTCTTTCCACAGATGTAACAGGAAAAAGAAGGCGTTACTCAAAACAAGCAGCAAACATCCTTAACAACAACTTCAGCAAACGATGAAAGACGACGTTCAACGGCAGACACTGTTTATAAAAGAAGCAAAGGGCAATTGCCACAGTTTAACAAAAACTGGATGAAGGAGCAAGGCCACTGCTGCTTTAGAAATGAGAAATGGTATGCCCCCAAAACTGAGTATTTAATCCAGGCAATAAGAGCACTAAAAACCACAGTGTAGATGGGCATGATGACATTTGTGGAATAACTGCTGAAACAACCGTATACATGGTATAATCAAAGCAGCTGTGAAACCAAGTATTTCAGATCACTGGAAATAAATTACTTGTATATGCAACTGGGAAATAGGAAGCAAAGCAAGGGACCAAGGAGATTTTTAGAATACAGAGAAGAGCACATGATTTCATTATCAGCTTTCTCAGTATTGTATCAATTAACTATGGAAAGACTGAAATCTGTACAGAATGAGTTGAATAAAAAGCGTATATTCCCAAAAAGTAATTAGTGGTAGAAATTAAACACTGACACTGGGCTTTTCTAGGATGTGTTGACTGACCAGCAGTTTGCAAGACTATCCCCTCACCAAATCCCTAAAGGAAAAGGACTACAACAGGTAAAGATCCAAAGACTCACCCCCTCACCTTCACTAACACACTGATAGAGACACACCTCAGGAAAAACTGGTAAGAGAGGGGGCATGACTACTTTTAACAGGTATATTTTCAAAGTTTTCAAATAAAGTTTTAATGTCTCAAAGTACTCATAGGTGGAAATCCTCATCTGGTGAGCTTTAAAAAAAATCAATAAATCAGGAAGATGTGATAGCTAACTACTGGAGAAACTTCATAGAAAATTCAGAAAAAAGGGAGGTTATCCCTGATCAACTGAATGTTTTCTCTTCCACAAGGTTTTCCCAGATGAAAATCAGATGGTTTGTTCAACATTTAGCAAAATTAATGATCCCTTCCCACACAAAAAAGTAAATCAGTAAGTCCAGTGATTATGCCTTGATGTGATAGCCACTTTTGCATGAGGAACTGCTTAGAGCACTTAGGACAAAAAGTGGCCAAGAGTGAAAAAGTTTGGGGCTGATAAAACCTGAAAAGGAACATGAAAATAAATGTTAACACCCAGTCAGTTGACCACAAATTACTGTTTTGGAAGAAGTTAAGCTTTTCTGATGTTCTAAAACAGGGACTGCATACCAGTTTAGTACTAAGCAGAAAAGTTATCCAGGCTCAGTCTGGAAATGGAACAGTTATCTGCCTGTTTTCCAAGCCAGTGCACATTATGTTGGCATTCATCAGCTAAGAAAAGGAGAACCAGAATTAAATGCTCCAGTTAAATCAAACATGTGAGAAGCAGAAAGACTCTGAAGTGCATTTTCTACATTTACTGTACAGTGAGGCAGTGGCAATACAACATGACCAAATCCTGCTATTTGATCAGAGCCCTATAACAGATTATTGACAGAAAATACTGGTAAAATGGCTACTTAATACTTTACCAATAGCACTGACACCTACTCTTGGCTCAAAATTCTACAGCTAATGACTAGATGTACGAGAAACCATGGTACTTGTTTGCACAGGCATATGCAGTGAAGGAATAGAAGTTTGGCGATAGATATATCAGGGAATGCAGAATGAATGTGAAAGATTTAGGTTGACACGTGACAGAAAAATCAATGGTTTCCTAAGATGGAGGGGCCTGAGTGTGTTCATTCCCACCACGAAATTACTGAACATCTGTGCTTCTGGAAGCAACATCTCATCTATAAGATCAAAGAGGGCGACAAACAGGACTCTTTGTGGAAAATACAAATTTCCCAAGTAGTGTATCCTCAGAACAGCACGCCGTTGAAATGCTAAAAGCAGCAGTAATATCACCACCAAATACGTGTTGCGTTTTGGTTGTGTTTTCCAAAGAAAGCAGGACAGTTGCAGGTAGCATTTATTCAGAACATGACCATCCAAGAATGAGTAATACACCAAAAAACATCTTTTCCTACCAGCTGATTTTGGAGTGAATTTGTCCCTGTTGGCTGCACATACTGCCAGTAGCCTGTATCCAAGATCCAAGTCAAATCCTTGCTGAGCTGCCACTCGACTAACCACCTGCAAAGGAAAAGAGAGAAAATTTCATTAGGGGTTACTCGAGCTCTTTGCAAAGTTCCATTCACCTGCTTATCAGCGCTGGTGTTAGGCAACTTCATCTGCAGTGACAGCTACAATACAAACATGGTGTAAGGCACTGCTCTCCAGTAGCGTCCAATGCAAGCACAGAAAACTGAAGACAAGATCTTCTGGTGATATGATTATTTGACCACTTGCCAGAAGAAAGGCCCGCTAGTTCCATGACAGTTGGAAAGACAAAGCTTTGCCAGAAGAAATAATGCACGAGTGCAAAGACTGTACATAATGCATTTTACTGTGTTTGAGACTTCAAGATGTGAAGTCCCTAAGTCTCTGTCTCTGCATCACAAGCAGTTCCTGCTCCTGCTCTCAAGAGCAGTGCTCAGGTTTCTTAGGTTAGAATGTTCTCCTGCACGCTGACGGGCAGTGCTCTCCTACACTGTGATCAGTGTCACGGTTGCTGCATTTCAACAAT
The DNA here is from genome assembly GCA_024336885.1 of Actenoides hombroni. Classification (NCBI taxonomy): domain Eukaryota; kingdom Metazoa; phylum Chordata; class Aves; order Coraciiformes; family Alcedinidae; genus Actenoides; species Actenoides hombroni. The sequence goes on from WUAM01000305.1 coordinate 3,725,155, forward strand.
ACAATATTTGGAAGCACATTTGCTATCAGTTTTAGAATAAATAAGCTTGTGCAAGAAGTATTTGCCATACACATTAAATTGAGAAAGGAGATTTTTTGTTTGTTTGTTTTTGACTGATCTAGAAGGACTAGCAAAACAAGGCAAATCAAAGACTGGGTTTAAGGATGAAAAGCAGTCAAGCATTTCTCGAGGCCAGCAACTCAGTTATCTGCCAAGAATGTATCCTCATGAAAATCTGCACAGTATGAACAAATACTGTGGTCTTTCTGGCAAACTATGCTAAAGTTACACACAACAGAGCTTTTATATTGCCTTCTAGTGGCACAGGATGACTTCAAACTCAGAGACATAGATAAAACAGATTCTTCTTTGCATTGCCATTACTGCTTTGCATTGAAACAGTGGTCAAGGAACTCCGCAAGAAACAGAACACTGTTTCCTTCTGTGAAGCAAAAGAAAATCCCTGTCCTAAAAAGCTTACGATACAAGAAAAATATCTTTTCCCCATCCCTATCTCCATCTGAAAGCTTCTTTCTACATTAACAACACTGCAATTATCTGTGTCCAGGACTGGTTCTCCCCAAAAAGCAACAGTACAGAACAGAGTGAGGAACCATCATGTAATAATCTACCAATAGTAAATAAACGCCCTGTTCTGCCCTAACCTACTCAACACGACTACACAAATCTTCTTCTTCTGAACTTTTTCCCATATCCACTTTTCCTAATGAACAATTAAGAACCAAATTTCTTTCTTAAGAAACAATTAGCATGGCTAAAGTTCCCAGGTAGATTTTTTTATTGAACCTGTTGTTCCTAATAATTTAGAAATTACAGACTCCCATGACTTTATCAGGTGGGAGTGCCCCCTCCCTACATATTTTTTTAAACCCCTCTGTCTTAACATTGAGTAGAGAGCTTCAGGGAAATGACATTACAATTTGGGATAATCAGGACAACAGTACAGCACCTAGAACACACCTACTGTTCTGTCTTCTGTTTCTTTTTACAAAGACAACTAAGTTTTAGATAGGAAAGAAAAAATAAATTGCGAGAAAGTATAAAATTATTTTCAATAAATCAAAAAGCATTTCCAACTCGGTAGATCAGCCTTGAATTTTTCTTACACTTAAAAGTCTGATTGTTGGTAATATCCTGGCTAAGACTCTGGGTACAAACTCACAGAAATAAGATAAGATAAAATAAAAGAAATCCATAAGCCAAAGAACAACAGCAGAACAAGAAGTTATCTCATACTTCATCCTAAGTTAGCAATAGGAGTGAAGACTGGGTGGATGCTATGAGCTCTAGAAGACACACACTTGTAAATCTAATTGTTCCCTTTTTCTACTTCCAGTATCACCATAGTTCAGCCAGTGACAGGTAGGTGTCAGGGAAGGGGTCAGTCGGAAGTAGACAGAAAGCTCCTTTAAAAGCCACCATCTTATTGAAGGCTCCTGGGGGCAATGTCTCATTAATGTGTAAACAGTATTGAAAGTCATTTAGGCATCATCTACTGTACCATCACAGAGGAATGCATTTCAGAGCTCTAATCAGGTCTGTCAAATAAAGGAGAAAGAGCCCTCTCATTTTCTGTTCTGAAAATGCACGTTCTCACTGAACTATTTCTTTTGAAACGGGACAGGAATGAAGGCTGACACCCCTGCTCATCAGCGAGCACGTGGCAGCTACAGAAATGCATTGTCTGCTTAGATGCTTTGTTCATTTTAAAACACGAAGCTACAAATACTGAGAGCCTGCTGGCCAGAGGCTAAATCACTACTCTCAACTGACATCTTGCTAATTACAGGAAAAATCCTACACGGTAACTCAAGAAATACAGAGAATCATAAACCCCTGAGCCCAGTCTACAATTGAAAGCCAGTCTATGACTGCTGTGTCTTCACTGAATAGGTTGCAAGGTCTGGGTCAGTCTGAATCCTAATGACAGGCTGAGGTCTAACCTGTTCCTCTCATTTGACATCAGTTTCCTTACATTTCTTAATTTCTCCACCAGAGAAAGCACTTCTTTGTACTTCACCATGGCCAAAAGCAGAGCTTCCAGATAATGGGGTGCCCAGCCTCGATGCTGGACTGCACCCTAATGGCCATGGAACCGTCCTGCTAAAGCCTACTTCAAAGTGGGTGAAGCTATACCTTCACAAAGCACTGCAGCCACAAGGCTAAGCCTGAAAAGGTGGAATCTGAATTTGCAAGTCTAGAAGTCAGCCAGTCAAACTATCACTTACTGCTACAGTTTTTCATGTGAAAAAAAGTGAGAGGAAAACAAGTTGCAATTTCATTTTAGCTAAAAATAGTAAAAAATAATAATCTAAATTTTAAAGAAAGTGCTTCCACTGACAAATTGAACAAATATGCCTTCTTCCTCTCAATAGAACAACAAAACTCTCAGCTACCTAATAGAAAACAGACATTTCTAATAAAATTTCCATTTTGTCAGAAGTCACTTTCCACCTGAATTTTTATTCCGTGCCCTCCATTAAATGCAGGAAGAAGCTCTGTGCAAGAAACTGTTCAAACTGTACTAAAGAGGGTTTTCTCTGGGCCCGTCTCCCCCAGCCCTTGGCTTTTGTACACCCTCTTCAGAGATCCCCTTGGTCAACACAAGTAGGGCAGTTCACTTTTTATTTCCAGTTTCTTCATAAGCTTATGAATTTTTGCATTAACTGTATTTAAACTTTAAAAGTTTTCCTTTCAATGGTGAAAGCTAAAGCCTTCCTTTTATTTCAAAATGAAAGTTAAGCATAATAGATCACATATCCTCCAAAGACTCTGTTTCAGGTTGCCTGCCACTAAAATCAGACGTTGCTGACTCGAGGCTTGGCAGGCTTTCCTCCGGTGAACTGGGATGCAAGGGACATCTTGGCCTTTGTATAAACACTGAAATGTCGCAGAAACAAGACGACAAATGTATCATAGGAATATGATCCAGGAAGCACAAAGAACTAACTACAAGACATTTGGATAGTTTAATACATTGAAGTCAGCAGACCCTGCTGAAATTTACCTTAGAGTGCCTCACTCGCCCAGGCAAACCTTGTAACTGCTAATGATTATCTGCAGGAATTCCTTCAAGACAGAGACCTTGGAAGCACATCAAACCTCTGGTTTTAAGATGGAAAAAAAGGTGAATCTCAGAAATTACAGGTACCCAGACAGGTAAAAACCCAAATTACTAAACAAATATTAGGTGAGCAATACAGAACATCACCATGAATCTGTCGGAACAGAGCAGTTTTCTTCTTTGACAAGCTACCCGGCCTTCTAAGTGTAAAGAAGACAGCAGATGTGACATCTCTTAACTCTAATATGCCTTTTGACATTGCCCTTTGTGACACTGTCATAGCAGAGGAACACAGCCCAGATGACAGTAGCATAAATTTTACACAGATTATTAATTAATAGTCCTCTGTGAAATCATAACTTGTCCTGGATACAGGTCATCCCTGTGTATTCAGTCATGACTTGGACAATGAAATGGAGTGAACTGCAAAACTTCGAGATAATAACAGACAAAAGAGTCTGCTAATACTTCAGAGGACAGAATAAGAGTTTAAAATATTCTTTATAAACTGGAAATATGTTCTAAAAACCAGGCCAAAGACACATATGAACAACTATAGATGGTACAGAAGAATCAAATACCCAAATAGGTAATTAGGAACACACAGCAGAATTCATCTGCTTAGTGTACAAGAGACTAAGGATAAATACTGGGGAAATGTTCTAAGTCTCTTAATGATCATCAAGCACTGGAAAAGGCTACCTATTCCTCCCTGGAGTTTGGGGGTAAGGGGATTTATAGTAAATCAGACAATATCTCTACGACATCCCAGCCTGGAGAAAAACAGTAGACACCACACTCTCTTAGATTTGCTCCAAGCCAAATCTCCGCTCACTCCTTTTTTGTTGTTTTTTTCCCCCCGTCTTTCTCCTTTTGCAAGGCTAAGGACCTACACCAGGGCGAGCTCCACTCCCTGCCCTTCTTGTCATCACACCACAAAGTACTGAAACAATGTACCTCTTAACCTAACAGGTCTGTTAATCAAGAGAGCTATATGACTACTTATTACAAAACTCCTTTCCCATTATATTGCACTTTCAATGAATCTCTTAACTAGCAGCAGTCAAGAGCACCCCCCCCTGCTGGCATCAGAATGAATTTTACCAATTCAATTTGCTGGCTGCTCAAAACTAAAAATGCCAGCTGATTGCTAGTTCAGACAGCTCTGTGTTCAGCCACTTGTGCATACTTGAAATTATCTGAATGCAGTTTGAAGACTACAGCAGAAATTTTGTAATTAGAATTCTGCAATGTAGATGGTAATTTTTCCCCCTCAGTAACACACAAAGATCAGATAAACAGGAAGCAAATTGAGGAATTTTGCAACATGAATAGTGATCTGCCTCAAACAGGAAAGAAAAAAAAAAAAGGAGGGGGGGAAGGGAGGAAGAAAGCTTTGTGATCTGAAGTCCTGGTCTGATGAGACTCTTACGTACCAGTTGCAGAAGGGCTGTCTCAACAATATAGGCTATCACAGAAGGTGAGTGAAGTTCTATATCGTTAACTAGTTTCTTGCATGTGATGCTTGAAAACAGACATGAAGTAGGTTCTGCAAACGTAAGAGACTTTACAGAGCCCTTGCATTCAAACTAGAGTTTTCTTAAAATACATTTCCCACCCCATTAGGGGGATAAGGACCATATTTTCAAAGGAAAATAAACCAGTGTCCCTGCCATCTACTACTTTTCTTGACACTTCCTGCAACAGTGAAGTAAACCTTGCCAAATATGGCTATCTCTTCCTTTACACCCTCTCCACATCTCTAACAACCATACACGTAGAAAAGAAGGTCACCATACTCAACCCTCACCATCTGAAATGTTCTCCCAGAGGGAAAGACACAAGGATTTTGCTTTAATTAAGCCAGCTGATCACTGGGTCATGGCAATACTGTTGCCAGCTGAGTCCTGGCAGACTTTGAACAATGATCTGGATCAAACATACAGGCACCATCTGAAGAAAGTGACAAAGGAATTCCAAAAGTATCTGCATTTGCACAGCAACGCATCTCAAATATTTTCAGCTTGTAAAATAATCCACGGCTTGACTAATAAAATAAAGTTTTAAAACAAGGGCACCATGAGGTGATATAAGAGCCAGTTACGCTGAATTACTTGGTAACATTATGAGCTGCTTGGAAGCAGGAGTGTTCCGTGCCTGCTGGCTGTACTCCGCTGGTACAGCACATAGGCAGCGATGCGCTGCAAACACATACCACTGTGTGCTTCACAGATGCATGGCAAGGACGATGGAAGCACCATTTCTTCCATGTCAACTTTTTGCTCTGGAAGTCTTGGAGACAAAGACTAAATGCAACATTTCTTAAGCGCTGCTGGGCAGTCGCACCCTACCATTTTCTGGGCACAAGAATGCTGAGCCAACGCTTCCATCTCTCATCCATCACATTCGGATCCTAACCTGACTTGAAATCCCAAGTTTTGAATGGCACATGTTGATTTTTGATCACATGCTTTTCTGCATTCAACAGAACAAACCCAGCCAGGTGTGAAGTCAGTGTAGTAGCAGGTAGCTGGTGAGCACACGAGCTTTAGCTTGACTTTGGTTCTTTTGCTGTCTGAGGCATTTTGCTGTGGAAACGTGACATTATTCAAAGATACCATGCATATCTTTTATATATATGTATTTTTCATCAATATCAGATGAGCTAAAATAGAGTTGCGTATCATGAAACTGAGAGCAGTGGGGGTTTTATTCCTTAAAATGACCTAAAAAATTTCAACTGTCTCAATTTCAGGACTTTCCATTGTCATTCAAAATGTCATTCAAAAAAATCATCGTACCATGTATCAGTATCACTAAGACATGAACCTAAAGCAGAAACTTCCATCAGTTTAATGCAGACGCTTGTTATCTAGTAAGAGCTAAAAGCAACACAAAAGATTTAAATTAAATCTATAATCTTCAGATAAGAGCACAATTAGGACTACAGCGCCGTGTGGTGTTGTTCTTTTAATTTAAAAAGAAACATTTCTTAAACACGGGGTGAGTTTCCCACATCTGATGACTGAAGCAGACCCAACATTTGTAGAGGAAATCTAGAACATGAAGATAGTCAGGAAAAAAGGCATTTTTAATTACTATTTCAGCATAGCTTTTTGTGGACAAACTGTGGTGGGAAATGCCATCTTCTGGATGGAAAGAGAGACCCAGCTCCTAACCATGGTGATCAGAGAACCCACCTTCACTAGAGAAGCTCAGTTCCACTCAGGGCTTTGGCCAAGAGCCAGCTCAGGTAAGTACAGCCTGCTTAACTAAATTCCTCCTTCTGTCCAAAACCAACGCAGTGCTGGATTTTAATTTCTTAGACTAAGCCTCTACGTACAGGTACAGAGTAACAGCACACAGCTGTGCTTCTCCCACCCTTTACTTTTTTTTCCAACACATTGAAGAGACCCAAAGGACAATGAACTTGGTGTCTCGTAAGGCTGAAGCGCAGTGAGAGAATAAAGCACTGCCTTTATTGTCCTTCGCTACAGAAAAGCCTGTAAATCTGTCCAGTTTGCTCTCGGGCATCTCCTTGTTTCCATTTCTGCTGCAGCACAGATACAGAAGAGAGCCAGTGCCCCCAGTAAAGTCATTTACATGTTAAACTGCTTGGCAAGAGCACACCTATGGGATGAGACTAGAGGAGATATGAGAAGAGGCAGAACAGAGTGAGACAACCTCGTTCGACCAAACTAAGGGTGTGGGTTTCTTCAGCTGCTGTGTGATAACTGAAGCTGTTGCCATCAGAGACTGGAAGGTAATGCCATATACAGTTCATTTTTAGAGAAAGAGATCCTTACATTTCTCAAGAATATTGTCCTTATGCTGTGATTTAACCCTGCAGGCAGCTAAACACCACACAGCCATTCACTCACTCCCCCTCAGTGGGACGGGGAGAGAATCAGAAAGAAGGTAAAACCATGGGTTGAGATGGAGACAGTCTAATGGACAGAAAAGGAACGGAAAATAACAATCAATTGCTCACCACCTGCTGACTGATGCCCAGCCAGTCTCCAAGCAGCGCGATGCCATCCCCCAGCCAACTCCCCCCAGTTTTCCTGTTCAACATGATTTCCTACAGTATGGAGTATGCCTTTGGCCAGTTTGGGTCAGCTGTCATGGCTCCCAGCCATGTGCACCCCCCTACTCACTGGCAGATTAATATGAGAAGCTGAAAAGTCTTTGACTTAGTGTAAGTGCTGCTTAGCAACAACTGAAACATCAGACACTCCAGTCTTCAAAAAGGGCATGAAGGAAGACCCTGGTAGTTACAGACCAGTCAGCCTCACCTCCAGCCCTGGAAAGGTAATGGAGCAGCTCATTCTAGAGATCATATCTCAGCACATGGGAGAAAAGAAGGTTACCAAGGGTAGCCAGCATGGATTCACTAAAGGGAAGTCATGTCTGGCTAATCCGATAGCCTTCTACAATGGTGTGACTGAATGGGTGGATGCAGGGAGAGCAGGGGATGTTGTCTACCTGGACTTCAGCAAGGCTTTTGACACTGTCTCCCATAACATCCTCATTGGAAAGCTCAGGAAGTGTGGGTTAGCAGAGCGGACAGTGAGATGGGTTGAGAACTGGCTGAACAATAGAGCTCAGAGGGTTGTGATCAGTGGTGCAGAGTCCAGCTGGTGACCTGTAAGTAGTGGTGTTCCCCAGGGGTCAGTTCTGGGTCCAGTCTTATTCAACATCTTCATCAATGACCTGGATGAAGGGATAGAGTGTACCCTCAGTAAGTTTGCTGATGATACTAAACTGGGAGGAGTGGCTGATACACCAGAAGGCTGTGCTGCCATCCAGTGAGATCTGGACAGGCTGGAGAGCTGGGCAAAGGCAAACCTAATGAATTCAACATGGATAAATGTAGAGTCCTACACCTGAGGAAGAACACCATCATGCACCAGTACAGGTTAGGGGTAAACCCACTGGAAAGCAGCTCCATGGAGAGGGACCTTGGCATCCTGGTGGACAGTAAGTTATCCATGGAACAGCAATGTGCCCTTATAGCCAGGAAGGCACCAGTGGTATCCTGGGGTGCATAGAGAAGAATGTGGCCAGCAGGTTGAGGGAGATTCTACCCCCCCTCTACTTTGCACTAGTGAAACTACATCTGGAATACTGTGTTCAGTTCTGGTCTCCCCAGTTCAAGAGGGACAGGGAAATACTAAAAAGATAATTCAATGGAGAGCTACAAAGGTGATGAAGGGACTGGAACATCTGTCTTGTGAGGAAAGGCTGAGAGTCCTGGGGCTGTTTAGCCTTGAAAAGAGAAGACTGAGAGGTGATCTTATTAATGATTACAAACATCTGAAGGGTGGGTGTCAAGTAGAAGGGGCCAGTCTCTTTTCAGTTACTTCCTGTGATAGGACAAGAGGCAATGGTAGCCAGGTGAAGCACAAGAAGTTCCACCTCAACATGAGGAAAACGTTCTTTACTGTGAGAGTGACAGAGCCCTGGAACAGGCTGCCCAGAGAGGTTGTGGAGTCTCCTTCTCTGAAGACTGTCAAGACCTGCCTGGATCTGTTCCTGTGTGGCCTGCCCCAGGTGTTCCTGCACTGGCAGGGGGATTGTACTCGATCATCTCCAGAGGTTCCTTCCAACCCCTGCCATTCTACAATTCTATGAAAAGGAATCTCTACTTAAAGACGATGAAAGGTTCCACATTGATCACATCTATGGAGATGATCAAACAGGTATCCTGAGTTAGCACTGAATACCATTCAGCTTCCATCCAGTAGTCATCAAGACTACCTTGGTGGTTTGTTGACCCAGTAAGAATATTTTTGGAATGAACTCAAATAGGGCAGTAATAAGCACTCAGCTTAGATAGTGCCCCTCCATGCAATCTTTTAAATAGATTAGGGGAAAATAGATTTTTATTTCAGGAAACTTAAAGGACTTTGATATACATCTTCAGGAGGAAGCAGGACAATGGTTTGAAAAGTCAGCATGGATTCTACACCATTTTCAATCAGAAAATGGTACATTTTTTCCACTTGCTAAAAATGGAAAGCATTTACAGTCATTATGCTGGCATTATGTTTTAAGATTATTTCTCATCATTTGAACTTCAGTATACTTTTTTTAATTTACCTTTTTTCTTAGCATTTAGCTATGATACCTGAATGCAAGGGTACCAAATTACTTCCAGGGAAAGTAATTTCAAAGTGTAATTCAGACAACAGACCACTGTGATCCTGTCTTTAAGCACTTGATAATATTCATGTTACTTATTTTTAAATTAGTAGCTGTTTATTGTATGCAAGCTCTTAGTCACTTTCTACTGTAACACATCATAATCTCTGGGATCTGAACAGCTATTTTTGAGCTTGTCTGGCTAATGTATAGGATTCAAAATTATCCTGTTCACAAATTGGTTTTTTTATTACATTTTCCTTTCTTCAGAGACATCAGTATATTGTCGGTTTTCATCAGTATGGCTGTTTTCAGGTGAAATCTTTATCCATTTCAATGCAGATGATATACTGCAATAAGTTTATTGTAACTTGGCAACAAGAGCTAAAAAAAAAAATAAATCAAGTCACATCCATCACAGATGCAAACCTTGTATTGTGCTGCCCCATACTCAGCAAATGAAACCCTGAGATAAATGACATTCTAGACTTGTGGACCAGTCAGTTTAATATCATTAGCTGGGCTCACTGGTTGTCCTAATTACAGAAGTCAAAGACTGCAGGAAGCAGCTGCAAAGTCAACATATGTGCAAGGAGCTGTTTGTAAAGCAAAAACACACGCTTTCATTTGAGGCTTCTTTGTTGCAACAAGAATTAATAAGGAAAAGTATGGCATTTAATATCACTGTCAAAAAAAATGGTCTGGCTATGGTCCAGGGAGTAAGACTTGTATCTTTGTTTGGGGTTATTGCTGGCCTTTCTGGGAAGCTTAATTTCTGGTGTAATATTTTCACCAAAATAAATTAACAAGCACTTCTGATACTATTTAGCTATGATCAGGCTCCTGGATCATTTGTTTACTGGTGAACAGGGAAGACAGCAAGAAGGAAATTAGTTGCACTGCTAGAAAGCAGCTAGTGCAGTACTACCTACTGGCATACCTGTATTACTTCAACTAGACAATCTACTATCAATGCATACTACATTTTCACTACATGTTCAAGGGCTATAGGACACATAGATACTACACTGCCATCAGTAGGAAACACCCCCAAGACACAGAGATGCTCAACTCTGGAGCTCTGATTGAGCCTGGAAAGATTAAACCTGCCCAAACCCGGTAAATGGAGTCAAGCAGCCACTTTGACGAGTGGCCAGGGATCCTCTAATCTCTGATTTTCACATTCCTCTGGGCAGCTCACCACAAACTGAAGTCAGAAGAGGCAGTTTTGCCATGGTTAGTTAAGTGGTTTTAGTCTTATAACAGATTTCATTCAGAAAAGATGAAGGTTCAGCCAAAGCATCTCAAAAAATCAGTTTAAATAGAAGCTGCTTCACTTCAGTTCTCACTTATTTCTGTAGAATTTGAAAGTGAAACCTAACCCAAAGATGAAGAGCTCTAAACAAATCAACAAGGTTTTATACATCAGGAACATACCAGCTCTTGATAACAACCTCTAGCAAGGTATCAAACTCATCCCAAATACTTGACAGATCATACTGTCCTGCACGTAGGCATGCAAAGATGGGTAAAGTTTCATTCTCCTTTGCAACAAGCACACTTTCATGGTTCACTGGTAAGGTCATGTAACTCGGGCAGCTGTAGCTCTATTCATTGTACATTGAACAGATTCAAGATTCCCTGCTCTGTTACGTAATACTTTGTTAGAAGGTAAACAAACAGTACCTACAAGTAACATTTTGAACATCATTAAAGTGATTACACATGTATTAAGTTTTAGAACAAGGGACATTTCACACACACTTGCTGTATTGCTTTCCAGGAACAACTTGTAACAGTCTCATCAATTAGGATAAAATTTAATTTTAGTCTAAGATTGAGGCTATTCGTAAGGATGAAAGTACAGCATGTATGCTGTGCAAAACAGGCACCCAACCCTTCTGATCAGACATTTCCTTTTGATGAGAGCATTTTTCTTTGCTCGGAATAAAAATTCTGGGTTTCAAACATCCTGCAAAGTAGGGGTGAATTAATCTCTCAGAGAGGTACTATTGCTTCCTTTGCCTTCAATTGTCTTATTCCCAACAAACATGCTCACTGTCTGGTAGCATTTTCAGTCCAATAGGATTTGAACATCTACACTAGTGAAGAGTATAACCAACCAAACCATAAAGGAGTATCTGAGAAATGTGTAGTGCATCTCAGGATACATGTGTGAAAGTTATGTAAGAACCTGATATAAATACAAGGTAATATATTCATTTCAATCACAACTGAGTTTTATCAGATTCTTATTTACAATAATGTCAGCAATTTTTGGTTTCTATTTAATTAATTTTTTTAGGACTACTTAATTTTCTATTAAAATCTGTATTATTTCTTTATTATTTATTCCAAACACTACTCTGTATTTTCTCCCAGATAAAACACAGATGGTGCAGTTTCCAAGGCACCATATTAGTTCTTTCTTGCTTAAGCAAAATAGAATCAATATTATGTTCACCTCAGAGAAGCTTTTTCCAATACTTTTGAGCTTTGTCGTATAATTTGGACTTGTGAAAAGTGATGTCTTTCAAAAAATGAAACAACAAAAAAATTACTTTTTTTCTCATTCATTTCATTAACATGTGAAGAGTCTCTTCACTCAGTATCAGTTTGCTTGTTTGTTTCCCTTTAGTTTACAAAATGATAAGGAAACTAAGTGTGCCATGTATGTATTCTCTTTAGTTTTTGAGGTGATTTTATTACTGAGCTATTGGCTAGTTTAGAAATGCTGCACTAAAGACAATCTGTGTGAATAAAGTAACAGTATTTCAAAGGGAAACACTCCTGAAAGCAGAGCACATTCTCTAGAGCAGTTCCAGTGGATGACACATCTGAAATTCAATTCAGGCAGAATCTAAATTTTTTTTTGCTATACAAAACGAGCTCTATGTAGCTTTTCCTTCCTATTTCTCCTTGTGTCTTTCCCAATCTTGCAATGTTAATGGTGAATGTTTGAGAATAAATGTTCCTATTCTTGAGGGCACCAGCAATGTTGGGTGATGTTTATCACAGCATGTATCATCCAAGTGATTTGTAGGTTACACAGAGGAAAATACCATGATCCCCAGGGCAAAGCAACCAGAGTAAAAGCCATCTGGGAGCAGGTTTTACTATCAAAATAATTGAAATCGTTAATTTCTAAGGAAGCTTAAAGCCTGTAGCCACACACTACTTGAAACCATATACCAAAGGATGAATTTGCATGCTTCCGATATACTGGAATTTTATGGGACAATAGCAGCGCACCAAGATATACAAGGGCACAAAGTGTGTGGTTTAAACAGCAAATGAGATAAATAACTATGTTACAGACTTCTTACAATGAAAAGATGCAAGTTTTTTTTCTAGGTCCTAGACAATACAAGTCCTGTCATGAAATTTAAAAGCACAAAACACTAAAAAAATCATATGGACGTGTGCACCATGTGTGCATACACGTGTATGTGTGACACCATAACAGTTCCAGAAGCTAAAGAAGCAAAAAAACCACCCCCAAAACAGAAATACAGCTGTAGCTTCACAAATCACATCATCTTCGAGGCAAGGTGGTAGGCAGAAATAATAAATTGAAATAAGCATCCTCATGTAAATAGAAAAGAACATGGAAGCTTTGAGCAGACTACTTTTTCGTAACTTTGCCTTGCTCACAACTACATCCTTACAACTTTACCACTACCATCATGTCTGCTAAACTGAATGCATAGTAAATTAGAAAATATCCTGTAAAACTCCAGAACATAGTTCAGATCATAGAACATTTTACACATTCTATGATCTGAACTGTCATGCCAGAACCCAGTTCAGGTTTCCTTCTTGGGGTCATCACTGCAGTGGTGTGGAGCAGAGTACTGCTATGTCCTGCCAGGAAGCACCAAGAACTGTGTGTATCCCATTTACTGCCCTTGGAGGCCAGGCCAGAAGAAAACTAGGAACTGACAAAAATATTATGCTAATAAAAGACAACATGTGTGTTACCAGGAACTGTAGAAAGCATCTACTACATTATAGGTATTAACTTTATTATAGCTGGTAACTGATTTGAAAGGAAAGGAAACAATACAGAAAGCCTTGCACTACTAGGAAAGCCAAATAATTCTACGGTTAGTTTCTTCACCAGGGAAATGGAAGAAAGAGTTAGTTAAAACTGCTATATGTGGTCTAAAATATTAACCTGACAGTTGAGTTTATCTTCTGTATAACTGTTTTAATGATGCTATTTATGCCTTTATAGTTTTCATATTGTTTTGCTCACTGTCCTCTGTTGCCACTAGTATTATTACACTTTTGGTATTAGTAATAAAGCAATTACTGAGCCTCTCTGCTGTTTAATGGGTTTGAAACCTCAGGAGTTGAAAATAATTAAGTTGGATATTTGTTCTTGCAATGAAGTTTGATATTTGATGAAAAAAACCCAAACCAAAACAAACAAGAAAACCAAATCAGTAACAGAAAAATCCATAAATAATAAAGCCAAATGGGACCACTCAATAATTGAGACTGACTTCCAGCTTACCACAGCGACTCTGTAATTTAATTCAATTTTACCTGTGTCAAGCCTAGTATCTTGTATAGATAAATCCATTGTTATAAAAATAGTTCCAGATCTTGAAAAATATACTCCAGGCTGCAAGTGTAGGAACTTAGAGCTACTGATCACAACAGCAGGAGATCATTCCCTTCTGCTCCCCGCATAGAACTCAAACCAGGTAACCTGAAGTCCCTTACCTTGCAAGACATTCACCCTAAGCATGGCAATTCAATCTCAAAATGCATTTCTCACAGAGAGCTAAGAAAAACTTAAAAGGAAGTGTTTAGGGAACATGAGCTAGAATTCAACACAGGTGACAGGCACTTCTACCACTATTAAAGAAAAAGGTATTAATAATTCCACAAGTCTCAGGAGAACTGCAGCATCACAATATTACTCTTTTTTTTTTCCCCTGCCCAAATAATGTACTTTTTCTTCAGCATATTGTTCCTAGATACCATAATGGGGAAAGAGGAAGAACTGCTAGGTTTGACATTCACCAGAAGTTTATCAGTGCTGCACCTCAAAAGGTAAATGTAAATGTTAACTCTCTTTATACGCTCCCTTTTGCAAGAAAGTGCACAAAGTTCTCAGAAGACAAATGCATACATACCATAAAGGATTCAAAAAATTGAAAAGGTAGCTTTTATGCAGTCAGGGAGAATAGGACCAGGAGAGACTAATATCCCTGTGCAGCATTATGGTAGGATTTACTGACAGAGAAAACTCCTCAGTTCCCCCAGCCATTCTCTGCGCTCCCTACTGCTGCATGAAAAATCTGTGTGCAGCATTGCTTCTGCTAAGGAATAAAATCAACACAGCTGAGGGAGAAAGGGAGAGAAAGAGTGCATTGGAAAATTAAAGAAATGAGAGAAAAGGAAAAGGGGAAAAGCAAAGCAAAGGAAAAATGAAAAGCATTTGCTCTTCTCCTTCACTTGGAAGATTTCCCACCTTTATAATGGATTTAGTGGAGAATAAGTGAAAAAATAAGGATTAAGATACAAAAGAAAAACAAATACAGTGAAATAAAGTGGCAAATATACTGTACTTGTGATGTTATAGATATCATCACCCCCAAACCCAGGCTTGTCCTATGGTCCATAATGCGAGAGAGAACTAAATACATGTCTTCAGATCAAAACCTTCTGCAGCTTCTCACAACCCTTGTGCAATCAAAGCAGGAAATGGGGATAATTCCTGTCTGGGAGAGTCGGGGGTGGACATGGGGCTTGGTTGGAACAGCTAAAGATGGTTGCCACTATGATATTAGTACATTACCAAATCAATTCAACATCTTTCTTGTCAATCATCATTATGAAGTACTGCAGGACAAATGCATTTTCTCTGTGGCAGTGGGATAGGGAACGTGAATTCTGATCCAACTCAGTATCCATAAATTGTCAAGACAGCAGATTCCACACTGCCTTTTAGTCTCCCACTGTCACTATACAAGGGAGAGCATTCAGAAGGAGCAGAGTGTTGTAGATGGTAGAGGTGTGGGATAGTGGATCTTACGATGCACAAAAGAAAGAAAAGATCTAGGAGCAACACTGAAATACAATGAACGTGGTATGAACATCTCCTTAAAAATACTGAAATAGTAAAGAATTCTAGACAGAATTAATAAAGGGAAGAAATGTGGGTGCTAGTATATCACTAGTATAAAAACTGAAAGCCATAGAACTAAGTAGGGATTTGATTTCACCTGTTGTGACTCAGAGCCATATTAAATCATGACAACTTCTTCTCGCTGAACATCTTAGAAATGCCAGAGCCAAGCTTTCTATTCCTGTTAATCTACTGGGGATGGGAAATTTTGATATTAAAAAAGCATTTTAAGTAAGGAAAAGCAGAAGAAAAATCAAAAGTAAAACAACCCAGTATGTATTATTTAATCTATCATAAATCTATACTTGCCAAATAACAGCATTGTTTTATCCTCAGATCCACAGTGTTAACTCACAGTGACTAATATCCCATTCATATGCCATTTCTTGTTATGTTTTGACGGCCAGAAAATTGTTCCTCTGCCTGAAATTAGGAAACAATTTATTTTCTGAGGTGAAAATCTAAATACAACAAATCACGGCAGAAATAGCCCAGTCCTCCTCTGGTAAATATGACAATTAGTGGTACATAGCTTCAGCTCTCATTCAGAAACCAGCAATCATACACATTTCTGTGAGGGCAGGGCCTAATACTGCTAAAAAAAAAAAATAATTAAAAAAAAATTACTAACTGTTAGGACAGCATGTGTGAGACAGGCACAGGAAAGAAGAATAAACCAACTTTTTTTGTTTTTTCCTGTGTGACTTGATCTAGGTGATCCTGCTCTGGCAGGGGGGTTGGACTAGATGATCTTTCTTGGTCCCTTCCAACCCCTAACATTCTATGATTCTATGATTGTCCAAGACAGTGGTAGAAGAAGTGAGGAAGCAAGGCTTAAGGTCCCCTGCACTGGAATGCAGGCTGATGTCCTGTAAGTGGTATCTCAGCCTTCTGCTGTCAGTCTTGTGTAATGATATTTCATGTAAATATAGTGCTTTCATCACCCACCCTTCGATTCTGATCATTGCTGAGGCTCTGACTCAAAACTGCCAGCTCTTACCTAGGCTTCTGTGAATACAAATAACTAAAGGTCTCCTATAACCCAGGCAGCAGCTTACTCCAGGGCTTTAAAGGTCAATAACTTCTTTTTAAAAATCAATATATTTGTAACTGGCTAGTAAAAGCTTCCAGCCTAAAAATGTACTTCAATGGACAATCCAACAGGGCTTTCTTCCAAAGCCACATGAATTTTAACAACGCTCACACTTGTCAGTTTTCAAATTGTCAGAAGGCCTTTTATAAGGGATGGGGAATTCTGAAGATGAATTCTGCTCCTTTCCAGGAAGCCACCACTTGATCATCCCCTATTCACAGCTTATCACAAACAATGGATACTATTCAACAGTGACAACTCGGGCACATTAAAAGAGGAAAAGTGTGTAAGCAATGGCCGAACAATGGCATTTTGCTATATCAAAGAGAAGCAGGCATGGTGTGCTCAGCTTCCCTGAAAGAAGCACTTTTTTCTTTCAGCTCACTCTGTTCACCAGCTTTTGGCTGGAAGAATCATCACTGTTTTTTAAAAAAAGGGATTGTCTGTGATCCTAGAAAAATGGTTGAAGAAAACCCTCCCCATTTGTATAAATGATTGTGCAGTAGGTAAGGATATGAGTGAATGAAATCACTTGCCTTTCCTAGAAACCTTTTGTTTAGTTAGCTACAATGTATTTAATTTATTATTTCTAGAGCTAAACTTTCACATCATAATGAGAGATACTCAAACAGGCTTGAATACTAGCATTCAAAAGAAGCATGATTGGGAAATGTATTTGATCAAAAGGAATTCAGGTAATGTGCTTTCTTTTTGTGCTCCATCCCTTACTGTGACCACAAGCAGCAACAAAACCACAATAACTTCTGCCTAAACAAAACCTTAAAGGAAAGGTTACAGCAGAGTAAAGGAGAGGTTACAAGCAAGAAGAGCCTACATGAAAATAGCTCTAAGTGTTGTCTTTCATTAAGTTTTTGAGA
This sequence comes from Actenoides hombroni, assembly GCA_024336885.1. Classification (NCBI taxonomy): domain Eukaryota; kingdom Metazoa; phylum Chordata; class Aves; order Coraciiformes; family Alcedinidae; genus Actenoides; species Actenoides hombroni. The sequence goes on from WUAM01000305.1 coordinate 3,742,497, forward strand.
CCCCAAGGCAAGTCTCAGATATTCCTTTGTAAGAGGGACTCACAGAAAATAGGCTAGGGAGTCATACAGGCCCTGTAGGAACTTTGTTTCCTAAAATTAGGTCAGCACTAGGATAAAATTAGATTTACTGTTCTGCTGACCGAACCCAAAAGATGAGAAGTGTTTTTTTTAACCAGTAATTGTTGAGGGTAATGCTATACCTTTATGGAAGTCACCAAGTACGGGCCGCAGACTTGCACAGTGGTTAGCTCCCTCCTCTTGCCACCATCTGCTAACACTCATTTGAAGGCCAAGCACACATGAAAACTTACAAATTAACTACGAGGGCCAAACTGTTTAAAGTCAAAGCATGCAGCACTATTTAGACAAATGATTACACCCTATACTTAAAAGGCATTCAGTATAAGACTGAGTTATCTACTGTAATTGATTTATTAATCAAATTGTCAGGTGAAATTGCTTTTGTTTGGAGGGGAGGGAGAGGGTAAGGGAAAAAAAAATAAAAAATAACAACACACAAAACCTACTTCAGTTCAAATGACCCAAACATTCAGAATCCATTGGTGGAGACTGTAATTACAAAAAAGTATCATGTGGCAACCTTGCAACATACTAAATAATGATCTTGCACAGTAATTTTCTAAAATCAATTCTAACCATCCACTGCCTTACAATGCATATCTCTGACTATCTCAGCCAACTGACACTGACTTAAAGAATCATCTAATCAAAGGGACTAGACTGGAGCAATGAGAAAGGAGGCTACACAGAAAACACTCATTATTACCATCTCAGTATTGCAGTGCTATTTAAAAATATTTTGTAATAAACTTGTTTGAAGAGCAGTATCATTCTGAATCACAGTAAACTGTATACCAATCCACCCCACTAATTGGCCTCACTAAGGTCACATCCCTTGTGCTCTCTCTCCAGAGGGCTGGGTGCATGGACTGACTAAGGGAGATCCTGCTGAGTGCAGACAGAATATGGAGCAATTCAGAAGGATGTCCAGAGAAGCATCTACTCGCAAACAGTCCAGAAAAGCCCTTTTGTGTATTGCAGCAATGTGTGAAGATGTTGGAAACCATGAAGGAGGTTATAAAACAGATTTTGACAATGCTGGGACAGAATTTCCCTGCGTACCTTGCGTGGAAGCCAATTAGTACAGTGTAGGATTTTGTTGGTTTGCAGATTGCAGAAGCTCAGCATGAAATAATCCCACCTGAATTTATCACAGACATGTACAAAAAAATTGTTCCATTCCTTCAGCATCACAGTGTGGCAGAAAGACCTATCCAGTATAAAAGTCCATAAATTATCTTCCTCAGCCTATGTGACATTACTACTGGTTCACAGTTAATAAATGAGAGGTTGTGAATAAGCTCCTGGGCTACTGGCCTGGAGCAGCCTAGGATGGAGATTTTTAATACTATTGTGAAAGCTGTTTACCTGGAGCTGAAAATTGCAAGGAGTGCTACTCCTTCATTCTCCAGAGCTTGTATGGCATATCAGAAGAAGGTTTACGAACACCAGCGTGGGAATCACTAATAAGATACCTAACAACAGCATTTTGAAGAGATGTGCCTTTTTGCAATTAGAGAAATATGTACCTCCTTTACCTGTAATCACTGAGTAGGAACTTTGTTCCCAGCCAGGTCTCTACTGGAAGGCAGAGTTATAAAGGAACTCATCTAGGCTGTCCTGCCATAGCTTTTGAGGTTTTACTGTACAACTTAAAATCCAGAAAAATAAACACATTATTTTCCTTAGGGTTCTCTAGGGGTGATACAATGGACACTTGCAACGCTGATGCCTTTGAGCTATAACAAACTTCTCGTGCAGGCTTATACCCCGCCGTGCTCCAAATAGCATCTGTGAAACCAGAAACAAGCATTTCCTTATAGAGGGGACTCTTAAGTGACAATGGAAGCCACAGTCAATCCGTGCAATGAAGCAGCACTCTCAGAAACAGCATTTTATATATATACACATATATATATGTATTTATTGCACATGAGGCAGTCTTAATGAGTAATGGACTGCTAATATGCACACTGATTTGTGACAAACTGCTGTGAAGCGTATTGTTCTCATATGTGCTGGGGATCTGAAGTGTCAGTTGTGCTTATTTCCTAAAACTTCCTGGGTGAAGAACTTGCTGCCCTGCATGTGGTATTCTGTGGCTGATTAATTTTATAGACTGTGCTAGGTATGAACTCTCTTGAGTTGCTGAATCCAATACCCATTTTAATCAAATTCTAGTTGCTTGCTAATTTGGAGACAAAGGTTGCCATGTTATTGGTTTCTGTAGAGTGCTTGCCTCCCCTATATATAAATCATTCAGAGAAACCTTTTGGCATACCTGTTTCTTTCCAGAAGAACAGACCTACAGAAGTTAACTGCAAACTTCATGGTTTCATACAAGAAGTAATTTAAGAACAGTGCAGCTAATTGATATATACTCTTATTTTTGTAAGTAACCTGATAGCAAGCGGGAAAAAAAAAGTTCAAATTGAAAACAACTCGTAAACTGAAACATAACACAAAATCCAGGCATGACAATATTACTTGTCATATAGCTGGTGACCAGGTCCTGGGGAGTGACAAACAATCCTATCCCACAGTCAGTCAACAAATGTTTCAAAAGATGTGCAAATCTGTGCCCAACACTACAAGGAACTGTGGAACTGAATAAGGATTTGTAGGCAGTTCTTTTTCAGTACCATGCTCAACAAATAATACTCTGTGGTTTCCTGGGTCTGTTTTCTTTCTATAATCTCCACTCTTCTATAATCTCCTTGTGTAAGCAGCTTCTGTGCCCCTGTTTGTAGTATGCTAAGAGTAACAACATGAATCCAGTGAGTTTCTGAAAGTCATTCTCCACAGGATAATTTCCTTTTGCCATCTGATCCAGCAGGTCTGCGCCCAAGCTCATCAGAAGGTGCCTGGCCTTCACATCTTGCAAAAACTGCACAGGGAAAAAGTTCTTTTAATTCTGTCTTTAGATTCAGAATTATTCTCCCTATGTGGTGCGCCCATAAATTCTTTCAAAGTCAGGGGTTTATCTTCTTGCAAGAGTTTTGGGGTTTGTTTTTTTTCTGGTTGTTTTTGCTGTAATGTTTGCTACTTTTTCCTGAATGACGTATTGTATGTCAAACAGAGACAATTAGCTTCTCTGACAGCTTTTGTTTGTAGTTTTTAAGTCAAGCTGCCCACTGAGGGGACACACATTCTGGAGGTCCTGAAGTAGAACCAAGGAGTTTCAATCCAGGACAATGAAAATGTGGGGACTATACAACACATAAACAAATGGCTTGTTTTTATGGTTAAGGCAGTCTTTGCTAACCAGTTTAACTAAGCAGCTGCATGGAAAATGTGCTAGAATCACCTTCTGGTGAATCATAGTGGGTGGAAGGTCCAGAAGGAGTACTAACAAGCACTGATAAGCTCTGAAGTCAGTGCTGTTTTACAGACACTGACTTCATCGAGCATCTAGAAAACCACCTCTGCTATCTAGAGAGCCATCAGAAAATAGACAAAACAAACAAACAAACATGAAAAGAAAGAAACAAACAACATTTTAACTACAGACATCTTTAGTTATTTTTCTTAACACTGGATATTCAATCGAAGCCTTGCAATAAAGCTCAAGAACTCAGAAAACCCTACCAATGGCAATGGACTTATTTTGTTGACTATAGAAACAGGGAAAAGTCCTTGTACTCGTTAACACTGACAGGCATAGCAGACTACACAGCCCACTATATTAGTGACTATATCACCTCCCACAAAAATCACAATTTCCAAAATTCCACAATTTTCCTTAAACTACAGGATACAAATCATGAATATCTTACAGATCATGTCAATGCTTTAGAAATATCAGCTGATCTTCCCTGACAATTCCCATGAGACATGTACATGTCTCTGAATTTAGTTTAAAAAAGTTCAAGTGATTGAACATTAATTAGCCTATTTATATATCAATATATATTTCATATACATATGGAAATTTAGCGAGGAAGGATGATGAAGCAATGTGATATGCCAAGCTTCCTTCCATAGGTCCCATTTTGTGTTCACACAGATGGAACATCTACCAGGATCTCCTTAGCATCTTCACTCAGATAATAAAGACAGCATCTAGCACATACCAGCCTGAGGATCTGATACCTCTTTTCTTATTTTTGAGGCAAAGTTGTGGACCGATAGGAAATTTCATGATGGCAGAGTTGCCAATAAATTTCTTAAAGGCAATAAGAAAGAAATTAAATAAACCCCCTTGTAAGTAATGAGTTATTTGGTTGTGCCAGTTGGTACAGCAGACTGGAGACAGAACGACTTCGTCTGCTACATCCTTGACATATCTGCATGGCCAAACCCACCTTCAGACCAGCCATTCTCTGTTCTCTGGACTTCTGAAGTCCTTTGACCCTCAGAACAAACCCTGAGAATCCTCATGGATACTTAAGTCCAGAACATCTTTTGAAATGGGAAACAACTGGATAGGAGCAAAACAAATCTTTTACTGGCAACCAGATTTTTTCTTATTCTGACACATTGAGCTAAGGTCCCTGTTGAACTAGAGTCAAGCTGATCCTATCAATTTCCTAGTTCAGCCCTTGCTAGAAGCTGCTCTGCACCTGCCACTTCCTTAGCCAGCTCAGCAGTCCAGTCTTGCCTTGTGTACATGCCAGGCAGTGGACCAGAGGAGTTGTACTTAAATGCTAAATATGTCAAGATCTTCAAATAGGTGTTCTTTAGAAATACCCACAAGAGACACATTTACCTCAGGGGAATCTTTTCAGACAGCTCCTATGAAGTCACCTAGACTTTGGTAGTTTGCTACTGATGCAGCAGGCTAGCACCTCTATTAGGGACAGGGTGGAGTTTCCCATGCAAATGGCCAGGTTGTACCAGCCTGTAAGATCAACCATGTTGATACTTCAGTAATTTGTACTAGGACTCCAGCAAAGGATTGCAAGGCTCTGAGAGCCTTGAATCCAGCTCTTTCAAATTGGGTTGTACCATTTGCCTATATTTTTCTTCCAAAACCCAGCTACTGCACCAATTCATCAAGCTAATGTGTATCTGCTGGCTTTATCTGAGCACTTGTAACACGTGCATTGGCTATGATAAGCCAATAGACTCTTCTGAGACCTGATACCAGCTGTTGAAGAAATTGCTGGCAGTCCAGCAGGTAGTAGTCTCTCAGTGGGTTTCACATTTGACTACTCAGTACTCCCAATCACCCTTTCCAATGCCAGAACATAAAAGAAAATGCAGTGAAAAGCTTTAGCCATTATGTATTGTGAAAAGAGGCTGAAGAGACAAAGCATCCATTCATGGATGCATAAAGTCAGTTCTCACGTTTCCACACTCGCTGCACTTCTGATTTTACCTTGAAGACATGTAGGGGTTTAGTTGCCATAGCAACCATATTAACAAATAGCAGCATAGACTTTACACAAATGATGTGATTGTCAGGAGTTGGGGATAGTCTAACAGGTTTATTAGCTTCCCTCTCCGCCCAAAATACACTCTTACTAGATATCATAAAGCATGTTAGCCATCAGGAAACACTTGCCTTCTCATTTCATAACAGCAAAGGTTTGTTTAGGAGGATATGTCTATATCAACACTCTAAATCTGATACACCTTATTTTTTGTGCCTGAGAAAGGCAGAACGTGATTGCAGCATTATTTAAAAGGCATAAAGTGATTTGCATTAATGCTTCTTGCAGTGAGATAACTCGGGGACTATAAATAAACTTCCTGTCTTCAAGATTACTTAGCATTTTTTCTCTGAAGGGGGGAAAAAAAGCAAGGAAAAAGATATTCTTCTGAGACAGATGGAAAGGGGAAGAGAATGTTCTGTACCTCACCAAATATTAATGATGAATCTGTTGGTTCCATTAAAATGTAAAGATTTATTAAGGCTAAATTACACAGACTTCAACAACTGAACATTTCTACCGCATGGGTTTTGTGGTTCATGTGCACTTCTTGAATAAATTACTGATCATCCCCTAGGTAAAATATTAACTTTGCCAGATTTTCTTTCTGGAAAGATCAAAATTTAATTTTAGCTCAAGTTTAATAGTAATAACAGTTTGAACTTACCTAGTCCCTTCCATCTTCATACTTCTTTCAAAGCACTTTAAATATCAGCCAAAGCTATTAATTTGAAATATGGCCACATTTTAAGAATAAAGAAACTATGGTCATATCCCACTGGGACAGAGAAAGTCTGGGGCATGATCAACCATAGATCATGGTAAACATGAGGTGGTGATTAACTATTCCCAACACCTAAGCATTTTCTCAGCTTTCTATCAGCTGAATAAGAGAGATGAAGCTTCACAAACAATGTCATATAATAAGCAAAGAATTTATGGATCTATTGTATCTATTCAAATGCAGCCACAGTGGACGTGTACAGATTAAAAAAAAACAACAAACAACCCAAAACCAAAAACATGAAAGCCTTAGATGGCTGAAGGATTATTTTGAACTCATATCTCATCTCCTTTGCCAAAGCAGTAACTTGCCTCCTGCACTGAATTTGCTTTTGACTTCACATAGATATTATATTAGCTTCAAAAATGGCTTTCTTCCAAATTCTTAACTGGCACCACGTTCAAAAAATGCTCACTTTTATCACACCTGGCAGGCAACATTTTAGATCACTACAAGTATGCATTTCCACTCCATGTCCATTCCTACCAGAGGAAGATACTAGAGTCCTGAGATAAAATTTATGGAAGGTTCTTACGGCAGGGAAATTAAATAATGTCCTGTTTTTCCTTATTTTGCATCAAACAAATGTACTTAGTTTATCTAAACCAGACTACTACTATCTGGAAAGAGGGTAAGGCACTACTTTTTCTACCTACAATTTCTTTTTACCTCTGCAATAAATTCTGCTTCCCTTAGGCATCTTTCATCCATATCTGGTTATTTTGAAAAAGGTAACAAGCCATAGATAAACTTGTGTTCAGCTATTTAAGCCCACTCTTCTTTTTCCACAAATACTGCGAAACCAAGTTGAAATAGGTGCTGCTAGTAAGAGTATTCTGAAGTGTTTTCTCCTTCCCATCATTATTAGTTTCCCAAGTGTCTATAAAGGGTTAGAAAGACTAGCTTTAATATTTTGACAATTACAGCAGCAAATATTCATAGCCAACAAGTCATAAATGCAGCAGCAGGGCAAATTTCTTTTCTTTCTTTGCAAGCCATATCACTTTAGTAGGATAAGCAGCTGCTTATTTTACCTACCTTTGAAGCTGACTGAGCTCTTTATACCTTTTGTGTGTCTGTGACAGGTAGCACCTTGGAGAGCCCGCACCAGCCAACCAGGCTCTGTGCTTATTTCCATAGGGAGTTGTCTCCCAGTATATTCTAATTATGCCTAAAACATTTATAGAACAGCTTCCATTTTAAAAATAGCTCACAGGCATAATATACCATAGAGCAGATTCACTTCACCTACCTCAGGCAGACCGCATAGCAGTTTGACAGCTCTCAACACCACCTCAATCTGCATTTTCAGGATTTCTGTGAAGGAAAAAATATGTGCACTTAACACTTCAGAGGGAATTTAGATAGCTATACATTATGATATAACCATATAGTATGGGGTGATATTCAGACTCTAGGATTAAAATCTACCAAGGGTGTAAAAACTATCAAATGGATCTGAAATGTCCATCAGTTTATGCAGTATTAATTTTACATCTTATTTACAGTAGCTTTCACAGACTAGCATTCTTCACCAGCATTACTGTAAGATTTTTGTAAAAATTTTCTTTAAAGAAACTGTCTGTTTTCGTAAGATATTTAGTTGGAAAAGGCTGAGCTTTTTCTGGTCAAGAATGAACACTGATTTAAAATAGTAGCCCAGGATATCTATGGGGGATAGGCAAGTCCTTGTTTCAAAAACTCCAAGAACTACTTTTTGAAACCATATGTCCTGTTTTCAGGAAAATTCTCTTTATAATATAACAATTGAGATGTTTATTGCCAGTGCCTATTTGCTCCATAGTTCAGGTTTAACAGTGGTGTGCACTAAATGTAACTCTTTCTCTGGGTTTCCTAGGAGTTCTTCTAGATGCTACGCTGGCTGGTATGGAGAAGGGCTGAGATAATTTGGGGGTGATATGGCTGAAGGTTTTTCCTTCTGTTTACTTTAGACCCAAGGCTAAATTGGAATTGTAAGCCTAATGTGTAAAGTAAAAACTTAGAAGGGCAGGGAGACCAGACACATTCAACATATGCATGGAAGAGAGTTTTCTGCAGCTGATCTTTCTTCTGTACTTGGCTGGTCACGTGCAGGAGATCTGACAGCCAAGTTGCAAGCAAGACCTAAACATTCACTTATCCAAAATTCAAGCAGATTATCTTACACTGAGTAACTCATATCCCTTGGCAGTAGAACACCAAGCTAAATCACACGAGTACCAAGAGACTGGTCTGAAAACAAGTTATTCATTAGATGTATTGTGCTCTGTCAGTACCATATAATGTAATGCTACGCAGAGACCCCTGAACTAATGTAAGCTTGCCAGACAGTAAGGTAACAGACCTGCCTTATTGTACTCCTTCATCCAGGGTCACTAATCCTTTCAGTAGCACCTTGCCAAAAAGGCAAAGCAAGCATAGACATCTTTGCATGGTACTACATTATGTCCCAAAGATTTAGGGCAGTAGACAGCTTTGTCAGATTTCAGGTAAAAAAAAAAACAAATAAACCACCAAACAAACAAAAAATTAAAAAACAAAAACCAACAACAACAACAAAAAAACACATACAAAAAAACCCAAACACAAAACAAAACCATCAAAAAACCAAAGCAAACAAAACCCAAACAAACAAACAACAAATAAAACACCACAGATAACCAATCACAACAAAACCAATCCTTTGAATTTTATGACTAATTACTAACTGCCTTCCCACTACATCTCCATGTTCTATATGAGAAGTCAGTTAATATTTTTTTTTTTTTAATTGAGAAATACTGTTTTGGTAACAAAGCAAGCCATCTCCACAGCTCTGATAGCCAAATTATATCAGTCATGGCCACAGGAGGACAGATTTAAGCACAAGGGTAGCATTGCACATCTACACCCATACAAAATTTGCCCTGACTGATCAACTGTCAGGGAGTGCCAGTTATGTGGTGTGGATAACTGCCCACAAGTCATCACCCAGACCCATCAGTTTATTGAACACAAAGAGCTAAGCAGCTGTCATACAGTAACAAATTTTTGTCATGATAACCAGATAAAAAAAAATATGATTCTCCACATCATTATTAATCTTGTGAGCCAGCCTTTTATTTCATTATTTTAACAGACACCCCTAAGGGATATCTTGGCCTCCAGTCTCATAGCTTCTTGATTTCAGCTGTGTTATGTATGTAAAAAGCAGCATGTTATTGAATCATGCACGGCCCTAACCTTTACTGCTATAGTTTGCAGCTGTGCTCGCTGCTGGGAATGCATAGAAGACATTACCCCATTTGAAAACTGCAACTGCCTTATTTATACTATTAATTTCTATGCTAAGAAAAAGCAAATCACCATCAATATTGCATAACTTCCTGCTATCTCTACATGCACAGAATACCAGACCTTTTGAAGACAGCGATAATATCACAACAGAGAGAAAAAAGAAATACTACATTCTTTGTCATAACTAGCTCATTTTTCATACAATAGCTATTGCTCCAATAGTTCATTTCAGAGCTTTCTAAACAGTGAATTTAAGGCCCTTACTGGAAGCCATGAAATAGTGCAGTAATTTGGGCAGGTTCATAAGGGGAACTTTACAGGAGAGGCAGCTACACTTGTGCCACCGGTCTCAGTCTCCCTCACACAGGCATACAGACAAAATTCTGCTGAGAGTTATGTCCTGAAAAACATTCTGATGCTCATCAGCAAAAAGCAGCCTGAATATGTTGAGAGGAGACAGGAAGGGTACAGGGATAACAGGGAATAACTGAAGTGTCTGCATAACAGTCTGAAGAGTTAGGTTCATTTCCCACCTGCAGGACCTTGGGCAACACATGTCTATAACTATCTCCCTCATTTGAGTGGAAACGGAGCAAAACATAAATGTCCTCACTATCAGCTAATGCTCTTTTTGTCTAGAGCTTGTTTGCCCTACTATTACAACCAAGTTCATCACAAGCTTTGGGTAGGTTCATCGGGTAGCACAAAAGCAGCTGTCCAATTGAAAATATGCCTGAGCTAGACCTGACATGCACTCAAATGCTCTTTAAGCTAAAATCAGGCACGACTGCACAAGCATCACTGTAACCAACTCGAGTCACTGGTCAGAAAAGGAAAACAATGCAGGTAGATGAGCAGTCTAGAAATTATTGCAACACCTCCGCTCAGGCTGCAGCGTTTTGGGTTTTTTTGTGGTGTCTGCAGAACAGAAGTCAGTTAAAAAAAGAATAAAAGAAGGAAGCACAAGGCAGTAAAGCTGACTGATCATAAGATTCATGCTTACTAAAAGCGACAAGCAGTAGAAAAGTCAATTCTCAACAGGGGAGAGAGGTGCAACAGCTATCATCTAGGGGTAGGTCAGAAGAACCCCGATTGCTGTTTTATAAATCTGGAAGAGAACAAACAATATTAAGATAAGAAATATTCCTTGAGAAGGTTATCAAGAAGATGGACCCAGGCTCTTTACAGTAGTAGTTGATGGGAGACAACGGGTGCAAGGATAAAAAAGTGTGGGGGGTGTGTTCGGACTGGGTATAAAGACAGTTTTTTCCATGAAGACAGCCAAGCAGTGGACTGGTTGCCCAAAGACATTTTGCCATCCTTAGAGGTTTTCAGTACAAGACCAGTTAAAGCTCTGAACAGCCTGGTTTGACCTCAGAGCTGACCTTGTATTGTGCTGGAGGTTGAACTATAGATCTTCTGAGGATCCTTCCAACGTGATTTATACTATGATCTGCCAAAAATAACTGAGAGATATTTATAGTAAAACATTCCATGCATAGGAAAGATCAGTGAATAATTAAAAGAGGAGAGAAGACATGTATAAATGGGAGAGGAGGGCTTTACGTGTAACTCTTTTTAGATGCATATGGAGACATTTATACATTGGAAAAGCAAAGTTAATACGATTCTCTTTAGAGAAGAGATGCCACTAGATTTGTGAAGAGTAAAATGAAAATACTCTTCCATCATAATTATCCTAGTACAATAACCTCCTTATAAAGTAAAGCATTTATGATGAATATATTACCAAGACCATTTTGACTTCTTTCTCAAGAGAACAACACTTCTTTCAATTATTTCAGGGAAAAATTGACAAGTTTCGAGACTAAACTAAATGAAAATAGAAATCTTCACTCTATGTCAGCAAGGAGTGAAAACTAGGAAAACTGTCCTTTTCACTCCTCAAAAGTTTAGTAACTAAATGTCCTCGCAATATTTACTAGCTCTTGTCTTCACTTTCCCTTACTCGTTTCATCTCTCTCGCTCAGTGGGTAAAAGGCAAGTTGCACATTGTCCCGTGATTCATCCTGAATGCAAAACTACCCTTTGAGTATGACATGTGGTGTTAATCACCATCTTCCTCTCACTTGATGTGAGATTTGGCAGTTCTCTAGCATCTTCACTGGGTGGCCATGTGTACATAATTTCCCCTTTCTTCACTGGATCCAAGAATGTGAAGCAACTGCAACTAAACTAACTGATTGCAACAGATTTTTATATTTTTTTTTTACATATTCAGAATCAGTCTCATTTCTAGACACTGTTAGATATTGAGCAGACTAAACTATCTTTAATCCCAAAGGATATAAATCAATGCATCTTTTAATATGGGTGGGGGTTGGTGTTTTTTCCTTTATCCATGTCACTCTATTCCTCTCAGCTACTTATTTATATGAGGGGAAAGCCAAGTACATTTTTTCACCCCCTGCCAATAAGCTGATTGTTCTTTGGCTCAAGCTGTTCAATATATCCCAGACTAGAGCAGGGAAGTTATTCGTCCTCAACAATTTGGCAGCCTTCTGCTGTGCTAAATAGATGATGCATTTTACACCCCATTCATTAACTACTTATCACTGGTGGACTTAAAGATCTTTGTACACTAGCTGCTCTTGGTTCCCAGAGGTCAAGATGCACATTAAACTATGTCATTCTTTCCTCTTCTGTGTTTGTGCTGTGTAGTAATTCTATGGGAAAACATTGTTCAGCTCAAGTTGTAGCATTAGGATTTGCATGTGCTTCTTGGAGTAGGCCCTTCTGAGCCCTTACAGATAATACCACTAGTAAATTCCTTGTACAGTAAGTATCAGTTTTCACCAGAAAGCAAACTCAGTGAGAGCTGTGAAAACTGCAAACAAGTAACAGACCTATATAACGAATTTGTAAAGGAAATTCCCACTCTCATGAAGGTGTTTAGTTCTTTGACAACTGTCTATGAAATTAATAGTTCAAAATTTCCCCTTGCAATTCTACAGCTAATATGTATCAGCCTCTCTGTAGCACCAAGGGTAAATGTAAAGTCTATTACGACTTCATAAATATTTCCCCAAAATAAATGCCAAATTCTAGAAGTCTGTGCTGTGAGATATTACCCATGTGCCATGGGTACCCATTCACACATTCTTCAATTATGCAGCTAGCATTACACACAGGAAGAAAGGATGGTTTCAGTATCAGGGTGAGGTTGAAACCCCGGCTGATACAAAGTTATCTCCTCTAGGGAAGTTCACATGAGAAATTTAGAGTGCAGTTATTGTTAAAAATGAAGGAGCAGAGCAAGAAGATAAGACCTGCGAGTATACAGGAGGAAAAAACAAGGCACTAATAAAAGGTGGCATAATGACACAAGAAAGAGTATTAAAATATAAACATTGTTTGCATAGAATTAAAATATACATACTTGACCTTATTAAAAGATTCACTAACTTCTAGTGAAATTACTTGAATGCAGAGAACTCTTTCCAAATATGTAGTGATAATTTCTTATACTACAAACCCTAGTAATAAATCTTTTGATCTTAGCAACAAAAGAATCAAAATGAAAGAGAAGTCTCAGAAAAACATTGACTTTTTTTTTTTCCATGCTTTCACAGTAAAACTACTCAACAAAAAAAATCACAGAGTCAATCTACAGAGGAAAGAACAACTTAGGTCAAGAGGCTTATTTATAATATCCAATGAAAAATCCATCATCATAAGTAACAAAAAAAATATTCTGTATTCTGGAAGTGTAATAGCATGCAATGGCACCCAGATAAAAGTTATAGTAGGAACCTAGATAATAATCAAGTAGATAAGGAACTAATGATGAATTAAACAAAATTTTAAGAGATAAGTAGCTGGTCACTTCAGTATCGAACAAATCTAGTGAAGTAAAACTGTTGCCAGCAATATTTTCTGGTTAGAAATTTAAGTGTAATTTGTGTATTGACACTACTGCCAAATCTGTGTGCGTACGTGTGAGATTGATTGATTCAGTAGGTGGCATGGAAAAAATATGTGAGGCTAATAATTGTCCACGGCTATATGAATTGGCACTTTGTAAGGGGAAAGTAGGGCAGAAAGCAACATTGGCATTGGCATAACCTTAGATCACCTATTTATGTACAAACAAGCATCTCTGCTCTGACAGCAGTTATACAAGCATTAAATTTTAGTAAAGAAAATAAAAAAATATTTCTCCAAAGATTATTTTGGAATAACAGTAGGAGGTGGAGAATATTTTTTATATAAGGAAAACTAAGTAAACTCTGGCTTAGAGGTACAAGGATGATTTTACAGGAGTCTATAAAACCATGAGCAACAGGAAGAATAAGTTAATTAGTGCTATTCTCTATGTAAAAATACACGTAGAGTGCATCAGATGAAATTATGAGATAGCAGGTTGAAAACAAACAATAAGAGGTATTTCATTTAACGTATCTGGACTCTGAAATTCACTGACACAGGATGTGGGAAAGAGGTTGTGAATTGGCTGACCACACTATGAACACCTCTGCCACCCCCTCCATCACGGCCTTAGCAAACAAGTGGAAAAAAAAATATTTGTAAAAAGAGATGCAAAACTCCTGTCACAGAAAGAAGTTGGTTTTGAGGTCCCATCCACCATTTTTATTGTTCAGCTGTGTGTCACATAAAATAGAGAAATACAGATAACAGCCTGTAATTTCCCTTTTGTGTTCACATTCAATCCAGAAGCATTATTAGCAATGCTTACAAGATTTTAAAATGTCATTATCTAAGAAATGTTCATTCACTGAAGTAGTATAAGCTTTGTGGAAAAACAATACTGGTTTTCTGAACATATCATGCTGTTGTCCAACAGATACATTGGAAAACATTTTCTCAGGACATGTTTCCAATAGCCAACATCCCTATATTACACAGTGGTGCAAAGCAATCAGATCCTTCACGTGAATGAGTGACTTAACTGCATAAGGTTGCAAAGTCGAAGCTGGAATTAGAAGACTGTTCCAGGTTTCAAACATTACCAAATTGCTGTGAAAATATGTTCTAAACCACTACTTTTTTCAAATGCCAATCATGTGGTTGGCAACTCCTTGTCTACTATTGCTTGGGAATTTTATGAGTGTGATCAGTGTTCCAAGGACTGGTTTTCTTTTGCTGTGCAAAAAAAAAAACCACAACTTTTTAATAAGTATAAACTATGCTTCTACAAACAACTTTTCAGTAGATAGCCTTTGACATGAAAGCCTGGCAGAGTCACATACATTTCTGTAATGACTCCCATCTATGCTCTTGTCATGGTTTAACCCCAGCCTGCAACTAAGCACCACACACCCACTTGCTCACTCCCCACATCCCCCAGAGCACATTGAGGGGAAGAGAACTGGAAGGGTAAAAGTGAGAAAACTAATGATATGAGATAAGAACAGTTTAATAATTGAAATAAAATAATAAATCATAATGAAAAGGGAAATAACAAAGAGAGAAAAATAAAAGCCAAGAAAGACAAGTGATGCAAGTGAAAACAATCGCTCACTGCCAACCAAGCAGTGTCCAGCCAGTCCCTGAGCAACAGCCCCCATGGCCAACCTTCCCCCTAGCTTTGTTGCTGAGCATGACTTCATATGGTATGGAATATCTCCTTGGTCAGTTGGGGTCAGCTGTCCCAGTTGTGTCCCCTCCCAACTTCTTCTGCACTCCCAGTCTATTTACTGGTTTGAGTGGTGTGAGGAGCAGAAAAGGCCTTGACTCTGTGCAAGCCCTGCTCAGCAGTATCAAAAACATCCCTGCGTTATCAGCACTGTCTCCAGAACAAATCCAAAATGTAGCCCTATACCAGCTACTAGGAAGAAAATTAACTCTACTCCAGTCAAAACCAGCACTGCTCTCATCTGTAATATGGAGCTGACTATCATCGTAATACAGGGTAGTTTTCTATGAAATGCATTGTTTAGACCTCAAAACCAAACCCACCAAGGCACATGGTTTCTCAGAGCACTGCCAACAGAAAAGGAAGAATCTCTCAAACTAAAACCAGCTGAAAAACTTACTTGCATATTCTTTTAGTCTGCAAGCAAAGCCTATTGACTGAATCCATGACAGAAATTTAATTTCTCCTCAAAACACTCCACTTTTCATATAGTTCCATTGCTCACCTAAGACTATATTCACTTAAGGGAATGCTATTTGACAACTAAGCTTAGGCATTAGTTTCAAAAGTATTAATTTATTTTTTCTATTGGCCGCTGAGTAATTTATTCTGACAGTCCTTGACATTATCCAGTCAGCTCTATTTGCAAATCATTAAAATAATTAGCTGCTGTTTTCCACCCAAAACAAAGTTGCTCAAAAGTAGGAAAACAAGCTTAAAGACCTGATTCAGCTTGCTTTGCATACCACACGTCACTATCCTTGTGGACAGCTGGAAAGAGGTATGGCATCATTAAAAAAAAATCTACCTAAAGTGTATTAGAGGAAAAAAAATTACACTCAACTAACAGCAAACACGACTGCACCATATAGAAGCTTTTCATTTGCAATTTTGTGTAATAGAAATAGGACAATTCTGCCTTGTGGCCAGCCTCCTCCTTGTCAATGGCCCTGCGAGCAGCTGTACATAACAGACAGAACTAGCAAGGACAAAGGACAAAGGAAATGGAGGTGGCCAGCCTGAGAGAAGACATTGGAGGGGACACACACCACCTATAATCTCTTTTTAAATTTCCATTTCAAAAAAGAAAAAATGCTGATTCCCCTGCAAAACTTCCTTAAAAATTATTTTTATTAGTGGCAGGAGGGATCTGTAAAGCCTAGAATATTTAGCAGGTATGGTTTTATCTTAGGCAATACCTCCTAATAAAGACAACGTCTTTGTGCTGATACTCAACTGTTGTTGGGAAGAGCAGAACGTGTGAATGAAGATGCACAAATAGCCCTTTGATAGAGAGGTGTTACACCCAGCTTTTCCCCAAATGTTCCAGTATTGATCAGTAAAAAGTGATTTGATACCAGGCCATTGCTTTTCATTACTGCTATTTTAATGTATTTCCATGGAAGCATGATCTATTCTATGGCTGTCAAATGTGTTATGAAAATAAGTAAAAAAGATTTTTCCTACATGTTGAGCTCTACATTTCAGTGTAGGCAGTGTGTTCAAACGAGATATACTTGACAAGGAAGTATTTCCATTATATTTTTAAGGGTTTTTTGGTTTCGTGTAACACTTCATTAAAAATGCATTTGCATACTGTTAATTGTACATGGAAATATATGTGGAAAAGGTACATTCAGAGATAAATAGTAAATTTAGATTTTTAAATCCAAAACATGAGCCTACAACAGCTTTTGTATGCCCAAGGCTTCACACATCTGTATAGTTGCTGTTCCCAAAAGTACCAACAGGTGTTAATTATGTCAGAAAAGGCTGCATGAATCTAGGACTCTAAAACTTGCAGTAGCACTTCAATTTAATCACAATTAAATTCAGCAAAATGAATCATTCACCATGTTTCCAGCAATGCACACTATCCCAAAAAGCTAGCCTACAAAATTACACCCTTATTAAGCTGCCTAATTTACCTGCCTCTGCCTGAAGCTATACTGTACTGCTCTTTCATCCTATCACACTTTTAACATAGCCAGTGTAAAATTGCCTCAGCATTAAGAAGCAGAAAACCAATTCCCATATGCAAGGAAATGGTAATTCGTGAGGAATACAGATCGATAATACAGTGTCTCCTGGTTATCAAAGTCCCTGAACAATTTCACAAGTGTAGGTCGAGAGCCTTAAATCAGATAGCGTCCTGGTTAGACTGCAGTTTGTTTACCTCAGAGTTTTGTCTAAATTGTGTAGTTCACCAAGTAAAACCACATTTGGTTTTTAAGCTGCCCTTGATCACTCTTTTCTGCCAATTGCTTCCTAACCTGTGTCAAGCCCTGCAATTTCTCACCAGTACTTACATCACCCAGTACTCCACCAGAAATGGCAATACTGGGAATGCAGACCTATGAAGAACAACACCATATGGCTGCAGATGTTGTTAAGTACCACATTGTCTAACCCACCTCACAGTAAGCCCAGATTCCATGGTAATTAATAGCTGGATACCATCCAGGGGCTAGTGTATAGCACACTTCCCAAATCCTCCAACATGTAGAGATACTCTAATTTTAGAAAAATAGATAGAAATAGAAACTAGAATGTGCATTTATAGAGAGGGGTAACCATGGGTCATTCCCATGTACACGCACTCTTGTTCCAGTTAATATTTAGATAGTGACTAATTAACTACAGTGCATCAGGATATTCATGAAGGTGCATTTATTTTCACTCATCTTTTACTCACTGAATTCTAACTTCTTTCCTGTAGCATTACCAATAAGAAAGGTTAAAAGAAACCCTATAACCACAACTATGAACATTTATTCTTCATTGCATGAACATGTGCCCTAAACAAATCTCAAAGGGGCATGTCCTTTACCAAAGCAACCTCATTGGAAAATTTAAGTGCATATTCAAAAAGAAATACTTCTCTAATACTTCTCCTTTAGCTCTGGGAACACAGAAGATACATTATCCACAACTTTAAGTCAAGCATTTTTATCTCCACCAAACTAAATGAAAAATACTTTGAGGTAGGAGATTCCATACAGCAGCACACAGATCTGACAAAATATACTAGCCAAACATTTTACTTTTCTTATTCTTACAGAAGTCAAGACATATCTTCTGTGCATGCTCTAGAGAAAATATTATCTTTATTGATTACCAGTACATCTCCTTGAAGATTAAAATTACTAAATGTTTCTTCATTGCAGAATATTTTTCAGCACCCTCAACAGATAGCATCAAAAATGATGTGCTTAAAAAGAGAGACATCATTTTCTTTCTCTCTAAAGACATGGAACATACAGGCAATCTATAGAGGGTAATTGTATTTAACATAATTAGCTAACTATGCTCATCCTTCACTATGCATCAGATTTAAAGCTAGGCTTTTAATGCCACTCTAGTTTGTGTTTGGACACAGACACAGCAAAGGACAAATGACCATGAGTATTTTTTTTATTTCACTGCTTATTTCACCGCTATCACTGGCATAAAGATTATAATGGAATAAATCAAAAGCAAGAGGAATCTTCAGATGAAAGGATGATGAAGAAATCTTTAAGACTGCAGAAGGCTTCCTTGAGCAACTAGTATGTCTCTGGGGAGAAAATACCCCACTAGGAAAAAAAAGTTCATCTTAATTAGTAGAACAATTAGCATAATTATATTCTGTTGTGAAAAAAACTGACTTGGTAAAATGTGAGTTGGCTGGATCAGCTAAAGCAGTGGTGAGATCCCTGAGACCATAAAATTGGTTTGAACATCTAAGAATAGGCTCCCATAAAATTTTCGGTACTTCAAGCTGCCAACTAAAAATTGTCTCTCTCAGGGTATTCTGAACACTTCCACAGACAGAAGTAATAATGCAACCATCATTTACCTATACATGACCCCAAATGTAAATGGAATCCCCAGGTCACAGCCATCCAATTAGCACCTCAGTAATTGGACTTTGATATCTTATTAATTTCTGTTGAAATATGAAGTGACTCTTGAAAAAAAAAGCTATTTGTTCAAAGAAACATAAGAAGAAAAGCGTAAAAAAGAAGTGCACAGGACCTATATGCAAATTTTCCTTGCAAAGTTTGGGAGGTCCAGTTGTTCCAAGTACATACTATAATTTGGAACAGATGAAACAGATGTCCAGAAGCCTTTGTCTTAACCTGATTTAATAAGTATGCATTCCTCTCAACTCCCAGGCATGTTTCCTTCTTTTCAAAGTTTCTTTGACTGTTGTGGGAATTTGGAGCCTGCCCAATCTGATTAGTTCATCAATAAATTTGTAGAGGACAAAAGTACACTTTCACAAAAGACTTTGCTGTTCATTTAGCACCTTCAGTTATGTTACTATCAGTTCACCTTCATGCATCTCTCCTTCAGCAATGAACTAATGCTTTTACTTCTGTAGTAGAATGTATTAACAAAACCAAACGAACAAAACCAACCCACAAATCCTAAAAAGGATACAGGCAAGGATGACTGAGCATTGCATTGTCAGTTTTCTACAGAAGGAAACATCTCATTAGAGTCACACACTGATATTCTGGGGCTCTGCAGCCAACACCCTGCCACTGCTGCTACAGGTTGTACTTTTTTCTACCACTCAGGAAAAAAGCAAACAAGATAAACATGCAGAAGATAACTAAGTTATGATATGGGCTTCTCAGATACCATGATAACAGAAACCAGATACCTAGACAGAGATATTTGCCAGGACAGAAAATAATATCTTCAAATAGATAGGAGGATCTATTAATGAGAATATTAACTAAATACAAAAATAATTAATTTCCCTTTGAACTAAATGATAGATTTAATCATTTACTAAAGGGCATAAGTCTGCCTAGAGAGAGAAAAATAGCAGAACATCAAATTTCCAATGTTAGCACTGAAATTAGGCTATGCAAAGTTCACAGTACAACCTAGAACTGCACTAATAAGAATAAAGAAAGGTCTTTCAGGGCTTTTCAGATCACAATCCACACGTGCAGATGAAATCATGTGAGCTCTAAGGTTTGTGGCAAGAGCGTGACAGTAACTGAGACAACAGCACAAATGCTTACTGCAAATTCCTCTTATTAGAGTATACAGAACATGGTGACCAGACTACTCTTCCCTCCAGATAAAGCTCAAGATCTCATTAAGGCTAAAGCTTGTCTCAGCTAATTAACATTAACTCTTGCATTTATCATGCCCAGTTTTAGTCAGATGGTGCCTATTTAGGGGTTCAAACTGATGAGCAAAGAATCCATAAATCATTCCACAACACTCAACAGAAGCAAATCTGAACAAATTACCTGTGGGAAACTGCACAGGGTAGAAATGCATATTGCATTTGTACCATATGGGCCCCTGCAATTACACTGACCTACCACAAATACTCTTCTGCTGCACTATGTTGTATTCAACTGAGCAATTAAGCATGCAAGCTATTCCCCTTTATTTCTACCTAAACACATAGTTTAGTCCTCCAAGTCTATAGAGTAACATTGCTTTCAAAATCAGATGCTTTCTTCATAGGGAAGGAACAATTCTTTCATATTAACCGGTCTTGAACCCTAGAAACTCCAGCACGACCTGAATACATTTCCTAACTTTGAAATAGGTTCCATTAAATTCCAGTGCACCTCTGCTCTTATTGCTGTTCAGTCAGTTGAATGCTTACGCTACAAAACCTTCTGAGTTATGTTCATCATTACTTTCAGGTTCACGGCCGCTGTGGCTTTCCTGACAGCATCAGAATAACCTCATTCCTCACATTCATTTGTTCTTCCCATAAATAAATTTCTCAGGCCACATAAGTTCTTTCCAAAGAGTTGTCTTCTTTTGCTAAGTATCGTAACATGTCAGTCATCTAGACGTGTGATGGTCTTCAGCTGCCTAATTTATCATGGGCTTTGGCATACACCTTTCCTTTGCATTTGCCTGCAGGCTTAATCCAAAGCTTACTGAAGCCAAAGGGATTTTTCCTTTTCAGCATCCTTTAGATGAGCTGTTTCTAACCTGCCCTTCTTGATACAAAAAATTGATAATGACTGGTCACCAGAATGTAAACTCAAAATAATGATTACCTTTTGAAAACAAAGGCACCATCTGAGGAAAACATACAAGAATTCTACTGATTTTTTAAAAATACTACTGCTATTGTCTTTTATTTAATAAACTTCTGAGTCAACACAGGAAACTTATTTCAGCAGGAAGGCACATAAAATTTACCACAGGCATGTACACTAAAAACACATTATAAAATTGGCACTCAATGCTTCTCATTCTATATTTTTCAGTCACTGTGATGGTGCAAACAAAAGAAAAATACCAAGCCTCAATTTATTGTATCAAATCATTTCCCTTTACCACGATTAAATTTCTCTATCAATAGGTAATCACTATCATATAATCAAAATAAACTTTAAACAAAAAATGTTACAGGCTTAGAGCATTGCAAGCTATAAGATTACTGCATCTTTGCACTTTCCATCCTAATGGTGGGTTTAGAGAGGTGCTAGTGAGTTATAAACAATTACAGAAGTTGATTGGATGCTAAAACAGAAATGGAGTGGATTTATTCTGAGAAACCTGTTGCTCATTTTGTTTTTATTCTTTTCCCTGATAATATTCTGCTGCATTGTAATTAAATTAAAAGGTCCAACTGGCAGACAAGCTATAATGAGTTATTGCACTGATATAACCTATTCTGGGAACTGAAAAAAGCTAAGAACGCAGCATGCAGTAAGGTTTTATAAGAAAATAATCCACAGTTCCTTTTGCAATGAGAATTTGCATATCAAGTACTCATTAGTTTCCAGTGGTGGAAAAGGATTTATAAAAGGTCAAATCCATATCCTCTTTCATAGTCATTAAAGAAAATAATTATAACATACTTAGATATAATTCTAAAATACTAGCAAAATATATTTGGTTGCTACTTGTAACTACTTATCAAAGATGCCTGGTTTTAAATGTGTGATTTTTCATCTTTCCCACAGCCCGCATGCAGGTTAAGATTCATGCATTTAAACATGTGCAAGACTACAAAAAAATGGAGTCAAATGTCAGAAAGGATGTGAAGAAAACCTTAAATTTTAGAAGTGAAATATATACAAGGAATTCCCAAGGATAACATAACAGAAAGATACAGTTTTCTAACACACGTGAAACATCTTAGAGAATCAACTGCTCCTCTCTCATTTCAACATGCTCTTCCCCAAAGTATTCAAACAGTACAACATTTCTAATTGTATTGGGTCTGACTGAGCTGGAGTTAGTGTTCCCCACAGCAGCCCTCCCAGTGCTGTGCTTTGCACCGAGAGCTGGGAAGGTGCTGACAACACACCCGTGTTGTGGCTGCTGCTGGGCAGGGCTCCCACTTAACTTTCATCTTATTTTCTTCCCCCAGTTCCAGCTGAGAGGAGGGGGAGGAAGTGATAGAGTGGCTTGATAGGCACCTGGCATCCAGTCAAGGTCAAACCACCACACTAATTTATATGAGTTTAACTATCCTATGCTGTTAAGTCTGCATGCACATTCTTTAATTACAATGTTGTTGAAGTTACAACACCATCAAACATTTAAGTAAGTTAAGTTTTAGGAAGTCCATCTATCCAGCCACTAATGTTTTGAAAACATTCAAGCTATTACCAAATTTACAAACATTTTAAACTAACAAGGTCACATGCTTTTGTTATGTTATTGTCAGAATCATTTTCCTTTTCTTGCATTAAAGACAAAACCATCAGGCACCTAATTGTCAGACTGAATTCCCTTCTGCTCACTGCTGAAACCAACTCTTTCTAGTTGTCACTGCTGAAAGTCTCCACCTAAAAACCTTAATACTCTCAGCCTTATTTTAGGGTATGCTCAGACTTTATAATGGAAAGTTCTAATTTTTAGATTCTGGAATGCTAAGATGCACCAAGTTTAACATCTTTTCTATGGGCAGGTTCAAATTAGGATTTACTGACAGCCATAGAGAAAGGTTATGTATATGGACAACTATAAACAATTATTAAAAATACTATAGATTTTATATGGTGTATAATTTGTGTATATATATTTTTACATGTATCTAGTCTTCATTTGGCAACTGGCGTACTAAGAAATATGTGTTTAATATTTTACCTCTAACACCCAATTTACTTCCATTGAACCATGTGGCACTAGCTAAATGAAGGCTAACTTTCTCCAGATTAAGCTTCACCCAAAACTGCCAGTAGTCATAGCTACAGTTAGCACTAATGGGTTTCGTGTCACTATAATTACTACACATTCCTAGTTATCTTTTACCTGAAGCACTGAACAGGTTACAGAGACAGCACCATAAGGAATTGCAGAAGCCTTTCTGAAGGCAGCCAACAGCTCGTGTGGAGTGTCACCCAGAGCAGGAGATCATCATTGTTTATCATGCTTATATACCCAACCACATTTCCATCCATAAAGTACAGCTGGGATTTTAAGAGTCCCACATGTAAACTATGTAATGGTAGAGAATTTTCAGAGAAACTTGACAGAATATAAACGTGCCAGACCTGAGCTTCACACCCCTCATTCATCCCTGCAGCAGATTCCACAGAGTAATGCTGGTATCTTTCTTTCCTTCCTCTGTAAAGCCCATACTGCAGAGAGGTGTATGTGCTAAAAGAAATTCTGCTCCTCACTTTTATTCTTCATGGCTTATGAAACTTCAGAGACCGCTCCTAGTCTCCTCTGCTATCAGACACATGAAAACTTTCTAGAGCAAGAGAACCACAAATGTTTTTGACCTAGTGATGAATTGCCTGCTAAAGAGGGGTGAAGGGGAGGTAAACAAAGACACTTTTGGTTTCTAAATTACATTGGTAGTGTAAGAAGAATGTCTTAGAATATTCTCTGCTTCTGAGATATCACATTGTCATAGTTGAACTTCTGCTGGCAATTAAACACCACGCAATCACTTACCTACTGCTTCCCTCCTGTTCTTGTGGGATGAGAAGGAGAATCAGGAGGAAGAAGAAGAGGTGATACTCCAGGGTTTAAGATAGGGCCAGTTTAATAAAACAACACAAATAGACAAGAAAACAACAGAACTAATGGCAGTATTAATTAAATTATATACAAAGCAAGTAATAGAAGCCAGGAAGTCTCTATCTATGCCCAAGAAGCCAACTTTCCTTGCTCCAGCTGCACTGAAGCAAGTTGAAAACAGGCAGCCCCACTTTGGGCCAGCCCTCCCTTTATATAGGTGCATGACCCAGTATGGTCTGGGATATCTCATTGGCTGTGGCCCCTCCCAGCTGCTTGGGCCAGGAGCTGTTAGTGATAATTGACCGCAGCTGAACCCAGCACACACCTACAAGACTACAACTGCTGCAATCCTTTCAAAACCTCTTTGCATGTTTTTGCTTTAGCCCTATTTTCTTGACATAGAACAGACATGCCACATGTTTTGAAGTCTAGGATAACCACAGTTCAGTGACCACCTACCAATACCATTATACAGGCATCTAATTGTTGTGACAGATCAGAGATTTTGGCAACAGTAAGTGGAACTTGTAACATTAATTTTCTCATAAGATTTTACAACATAGATAGAAGTCCTACAAAGCTCGTGAACACTATTCAGCAATTTACCAGCCATTCTGTAGGTCTATACATCTTCCTTCCCACCTAACAACCTTTTGAATCAATATGCCACTGGAGTATCAAAAATAGTTTAAGGATCAATGAGCTATAACTCTAACATAGCTGCAACATCTTTATTTTTCAGTCAGCTGTAAGCTGATCCTTTCTTTTTTCTCAATTGATTTTTTTTCCTTCCATTCTAGGCCTGCCTCTGATACACCATGTATCATGGTCCAAACCAGGCAGGAGTCTCTAGGTCAGCTATAATAGATGAACTTGAGCATCATTTGCTCTGCTTGCCAATTATTTATGTCCCTTTCCTAATTTCTTCCCCCCACTTCCAAAAAAAAAAAAAAAAGCCATTATAGCTAATATTTGAAAGGTCACTTTGTTTCCAAGCCCAGGCTTGTCTACCAGTTAAAGCAGGAGCCTGTGCCCTCCAAAAAAAAAAAGCCAAAAAAAGAGGTCTTTAATATCAAATTCTTCTGTTGCAAACATTAGTAACAGGGCTGACAAAGATACCTGTTTTTTGCCACATCCTCTGCCTTTGAGGAACACTGCACGCTGCTGAAAGCTATCTATAAAAACTGTGGAGGATCATATTGCCATGGAAATACTTACAAATGCCTTGATTTCTGAGTCATGCTACCACAGGGAGTTTCCAGCTTGCTGGGAATGACTCAAGTGTTTACCTCCCCATTGCAAATTATATCCCAATTTTGTCTGGATTCTGAGAGTATCTCCCTTTCTCATTATTTTTTCCTCTTGAGTTAAGCTCCACAGCTTCTGCCCAATGGAATTATTGTCTGTATTATTTTTGCTTTTCTCTAAAGAGATCTGATGGAAGTCACAGCTTCAAATATAGATTGTTAGACTAAAAACAACCCCTTTCTCTAGGTAACTGTTGATCATAGAATCATAGAACGGTTTGGGTTGGGAGGGAGCTTTAAAGATCCTCTAGTCCAAATCCCCTGCAGTCAGCAGGGACATCTTCAACAAGATGAGGTTGCTCAGAGCTCAGTCCAACCTGACCTGGAATGTTTCCAGGCATGGGGTTTCTACCACCTTGCTGAGCAACCTGGTCCAGTTTTTCACTACCTTCACTAAAAAAAAATCTCTTCCTTATATCTAGTCTAAATATACCCTGTTTTAATTTGAAACCATCACCCCTTGTCCTGTCGCATCATGCCCTCCTGAAAGGACTGTCCCCATCTTTCTTATAGGCTCCCTTTAAGTACCAAAAGGCCACAGTAAGGTCTCCCTGGAGCTTTCTCCAGGCTGAACAACTCCAGATCTCTCAGCCTGTCCTCACAGGATGGGTGTTCTAGCCCTTTTATCATCTTTGTGGCCTTCCTCTGGACCCACTCAAAGAGGTTCATGTCATTCTCGTGCTGAGTATGCCAGAGCTGGACACAATACTCGACATGGGGTCTCACCAGAGCATAATACAGGAGGAAGATCACCTCCCTCAACCTGCAGGCCCCACTCCTTTTGATGCAGCCCGGGATACAGTTGGCCTTCTGTGCTGTGAGAACACATTGTCAGCTCTTGTCCAGCTTTTCATCTACCAGTAACCCCAAGTCCTTCTCAGCAGGGCTGCTGCCAATCCCTTCAAGTCCCAGCCTGTCCTGATAACAAGGATTGCCCTGACCCAGAAGCAGGACCTTGCACTTGGCCTTGTTGAACTTCATGAGGTTCTCATGGGCCCACTTCTGCAGCCTGTCCAAGTCCCTCTGGATGGCAGCCCTTCCCTCTGGCATGTCTCCTAAATGCTGGCAAGGATCTAAAAAAGGATTAGATTTTTTCAGAAATGTTCCCTGCTCTTCAGTTCCTACATGGACATTCACAATCAGACTTTCACTAGAAACTGTCATCCGGTTTCAACACATACATTAACCGTAAGGCAACAGTGTGCAGCTCCACTTATTTCCATCATCCCTTCAATGCAAATTAATCCTTTTGTTAAGACAGAAGTTACTAATATGTAATATATATCAAAATATCATTGCTTATTTTAATCCTATCTACTAAGTGTTTTAACTAGCAAATGCAAGAGGTCGGTACAATACCTTATTATTAGCCATTGGCAAATCATTAGTCTTTATCAGAATCATTTCTTGAACAATTATTTTTTAAGGGTAGATTTTCTTCATTTTGTAAGAGTGACAATTGGCAAATGACCTTTAATATAATGAAGCAAGACTGACAATGTGAAGGCTAATTCTTTGCAGGTAGTAATGAGTTACAGGACAAATTTGCAACTTAACCTTGGCTGTCAGGGGAAAATCAGAATAACATTATGAGTTGCAAAGCAGAGGCTATTCAGTCTGTCCTTTGAACAAGTTCTAGTAAGTGACGACTCATTAATAATATCTCTAAGCAACAAGAAGAAGCAATTCAAAGTGCAGTGCCCACCTTTACAAGATTGTTGTACAAATCCTGCATCTCAATTTATCCCTGCACACTTCAACTTAGATTCCCTGGGTGCTATCAAAGCAGTTACAATTGGAAGCACAATAGTTGTCATTAGGAAAGACAGACCTGCATGTTACTGATCCACTCATGTCTTTGTCCTATCCCTTCACTGCCAACCCGTCCCCTTCTCTTACAGTCCTATTGGTGGTAAAATATGTGTTCACTTAATTATTTTCATTAATGATCAATCTCAACCTTCAAAACATGCAAGAAAGACAAGAGATTAATTAGGTATTGAGTTGTCTTTATCAGATTAAATTCATTTAATCCATGATTGTTCCCATTCAGTTATTTCAGAGAGTTCATGGTTTCTTCTTAGATGGAGTTACCATCCAATGAAAAAAGTAATCTTTTAGCCCCACTAAAGTGCAGTCAGCCATTTTATGATAAGATCTTTAGAAGATATATAGAAGAAACAAAACTGAAACATGCTTTCAAACCAAATTGGTGGAGTGACAAGATGACAATGTTCTCAAACAATTTGAATCTCCATCTGATCCAAGGGAAAAACCACAGGTATAAGGGAAAATATAATTTATTTTACAATGTGATAATGTATTATCTGTCTCAGGAAATGATACAGCACCTATTGATACACTTTCTGACCTCTGTAGTATCACATCAATGCCTGTTGCTATCGACCACACCACAAAACTGTGGAGTCATGATGTGCAGAATTCACTGCTAGGATGCCAGTGACTCCATCCTCCTTTTGCAAGGTTCTCCTCTTGCAAGGTTCTCTGTAATGCAACTCAACCCTATAGCATTCTTAACGTGACAAAAATGTTGAGACTTTTGGAAGTGAAGATACTTAGCTTCCTGCAAAATAGTAGCACAGCCTTGTAACAATGGGTAAAATACCTTCCATGAGGAGTACCAAAATTCCCATTTAGTCTCTAATTTCAGAAATATATTTCCTCTAATACCTGCCTTCTCACAAAAATTCCCACTGCTTCACAGAGAAAAACACCAGTTCCCTTTAAAGACAATTCACTGCAGAACTGCTCCCAGCAGAAAGCATATACAGTCCTCCAGACATCCTTTCAGCATTGCACACTTTACATAACTTTGTGCCCTGAGGCATAAAACAGATACCCTCAATTTCAGGTGACAAAATCATCACCCTCACAGGCCTGCAGCACTTCCATTTTAAACATTTGGAATTTAAATTGTTAAATTTAAATAAAATTATGATGATAATGAAATCAGAAGTACCATGTAGTACCCACCAGTGAGCTGGATCAAGGTATTTAGAGCAACCTAATATAAGGGAACTGTATCTAAGTAGCATGTGGGGAAGCCTCCTATACCATCGGGCTAGGAGATCATTCCTTGAAGGACAGTCACTGTAAAGCAAAGATGCAGTTTGGTTCCTGCATCTGCTTAATGCTGTCATTCACTTAGGAGCAGGCGAATTATGATCTAAGACTATGAAGAAGACAGACATTAGATTAATGGCTCTTCACCATGCACAGTTTTAGGAATCAGCTGCAAGTCTGACACCTGCTGAAAACACCTATTAAAATAAAAGGAATGGGGAAAATTAAGAACAAAAGGAGGGAAAGAGGAAAGAGTAAAAAGGGAACAATTAAGAGCAAACAGAACTGCAGCAGTGTGCTGATCTTCCTGTATGTTCATATCCAGTTGTTCCCCACCAAATGCACCAGCCCTATTTACAGCACCAGTTTTCTAACAGTCCAGAGGACTGTGATATACAATTAATATTCCTGTGCTTATGTTAAGGAAGTTTCTTCATTCTGACATGAAAATACATATTCTTTATTATTCCTGTTCTGTTACTTTAGATCAATAGTTCACAGTACTACATAAATAAAATTATATATAATCAAAACCTTAAATGGAAAAAAATAATCTCCTTTTAAAACAAACAGATCTATCTTTCATATTGAATAGTCTCTGCAAGACTAGGAAAGAATAAGTCCCTTTGTACAAGAATAGGGACGTAAATTACAGTGAAAAGAGTTAATGAGAAAAAACCTCTTGTCATGTCTGACTACAGAACAGTTTTCACAGTTAAAGAAAATAACAAGAAGTGTACATGAGGAAGACTCTGAAGCACTTGGAATGACATCAGTATTTAAATATCACTATTATTTTTTCTCTGGTGAAACAGCAGCCCATACAACTCAGAGCTCCACCAGGAACAAGTTACCCCAACTCACTGTGCATACACCTGCAGCAGTGGTCTGTGTGAACACACTTAGTTAAAGTAAAACCAACCACACTAGATTAGTTATTAGCAAACCAGAGTTAATTTAACTCAAAACTCCTTCATTTACCTTAGATTAAGAGCGAATACATGACCAACTATCAGGCATCAGCTCATTCTTTGCATGTCTGTATTTTATCCCACTGAATTACATAGATGAAGAACCCTCAAAGTAATAAAGGTGACAGAAGCAAAAAGGCTTCCCTTGAAGAAAAAAGAAAAGGTTAATCCACTGAAAATGCAGCATGGTTCTTACCATAGACTCATTTAAAAATGCTACATGTAGTACCCTGAAATCAGAAAGATAGAACTTAATTTCCTTACATTGTATTTTTCTTCTTATTAAATGTTCTTACTGTCCTTATCATGCCCTACTTTAGACATACTATGCACATGTGGCTCTCTTGAAAACCAACACCACTTAGATTACCTCAATTTGTTACTCTAAACAAACACATAAAACATTGACTGAAATTTCTTCCAAGTTAGAGTCTTTCTGGGGTTTATTTGCACAATATCCTTCCACCTCTCCTGTTTTAAAGTTATACTTGCAATACGTAATGCACCTTTATGTCCTGACAGCAGTGGGGATTCATTGTAATAATTTTGCATGGTCCATAAAAGAAACAAAAAAATCACCTCTTATGAGCAAACATCTTAGAAACTTTCATTGATATTTTTATGGAAACATTACAGAAACAAAAAGATAAGGTTTCTCAGTAACTAAAGCTAGGCCATGTTACAGGGTATGCCTTAGAAAGACTGCCTACAACATTTTGAGTAAAGCTCTGGAGAGTTAAAGAAACAAAAACAGAAACAAAAACAAAACAAGCAAACAAACAAAAAGCCAAACCAACCAAACAACACAAAACAAAAGCCACACAACCAAACCAAAAAAACCAAACAAAAAACCCCCACAAAACACACCAAAAACCAACCAACCTAATAATAATAACTAATAAGCAATCCCAAACCAAAAAACACTAAGGCAGCAAATAAAAAACTGGAAATGGGATACAAATGAATTTTGTGTCTCGCAAGCAAAGCTGCAGGGAGCAGTTTACCAGAAATTCAAAGTCTGGTGACTAAGCCCCTAAAGGCTCACTTGGAAAAGCTTGAAAACCGACTGGCATTTTCCCATCAGGCATGGGATGAAAAGCAAACCTGAGAGCTGCCAATATTTATCTCTCTGCATTTGGAGACTGTGTTTTTTTATCTGTGGAGGAAACCAGCTGGGGAGGGGAGAGGCAGAAAGACTTTGTGAAACCAGAACAAACACTTTACAGTTCCATTTTTTTTTCCCCTAAAGAGATATCCCTGCTGACATTAATTAAAATTTCTTTAAGGTTATGCATTTGGAGAGTTTGTTTTCTTTTCATTCTTAAATAGTTTCTTCACCATATGACAGATTCTGTTCTGCTCAGAACATTAAATGCTGGAGGACAGGGAGAAAATGCTTAAAGGAAGATGTTCTTCCCAGGAGGCCAAGCACACAGATAGGAGTGTAACTTGAAAGTCAGTGCAACAACACAAAAGATCCAAATATTCAGTCATGAAATGGCTCAAAAACATTGCACAGTCAGACAGTTCTTGCCTAACTCCTTGTAGTTCAGGGATACACGTGAAAGAGCTATATAGTGCACTCAGGCACCAGCTTCATCTTCAGAACATGCTTCCAAAAAGCAAGGGCTATATAACACACAAGGTGTAGCACATCCTACTGTAACAGGATAAAACACTGCTACCCGAGATGTCCTTCCTGCTTCTCTGCACTCTCACACAGTAGCACTACAAGAATGGTACTTGCATAAATAACCAAATATCCCAAACGCACACTAAGGCAGCCATTCTTCACAGATCAATCCTATACGAGCCACTCCCCAACTGACCTATCCCCGTCCACACAATAACTGGTAGCAATATCAAGGCGTCCTATTTTA
This sequence comes from Actenoides hombroni, assembly GCA_024336885.1. Taxonomy (NCBI): domain Eukaryota; kingdom Metazoa; phylum Chordata; class Aves; order Coraciiformes; family Alcedinidae; genus Actenoides; species Actenoides hombroni. Next base: position 3,773,830 of record WUAM01000305.1, read on the forward strand.
GATTTCATGCACTAAATTTTTTTTTGCTTATGTTAATCTGCTATCTATCTACTCGGAGGAATTTCTGGTTGGAAAAACTAGATGACTCTGTGTGTGCAGTAACCACCCAGAGTTTAGACTGGTGATGGGAGTACCTTAAACAGCTAATGAGATGGGGGATGTTTGGAATAAGTATTAAAAAAAAAAAAAAGAAAAATTAAAAACCTGATGTTTCTCCAAGTTTTCCAAGACTGCAGAACTTGGCAGAAAACCTTGCATGAAAATGTTAGTATTGCCACTGCTTCATATTTCCCATCAGATTCTGATCACTGAGAGTATCTCCTTACATAGCAGTAGAGCAGAGACAGTTCTTACAGGAACCCGCAGACACTGAGTTTATGCAAATGCTAATGCAATGCAGCCTTTTCATGAAACTGGATCAGCAAGGATATCTTATATTTCACAACTGAGCCTTTTTAAATGTAAAAAAACAAGGCCAAAGTATGAAAAAAAGGATAGCACTTTTTTTTCTATTGGTGAAGGAATTTCAGCATCACTAACTGTTAGACTTACGAGCTCCTTAGCAATCCTTTCAATATGTCTTCAACTGCCTTGAGAGTAACACCCGTGGCAAGATCCAGGTGAGCAAAATGAAGTCGGGTGAGCTGTGTCAAGATATCCCAGCACAGTGCAGGCAACTCCTCTGATGACAGAAGAGGGGCTACTCAATATGTTGATCTGAGTTGTCTAATCCAGTGATTTGGTTACAGTTGTTCTGGAAAAAGTAAACATTTCTGTAAGCTGGGTAGGAGATAGTGACTGTTCTTTTGATCTATGCCCCCAAAAATCTTAATTTTCCTATGTATCTCTTAAAAGCTCTCTTTTTAGTAAGCATCAACAGAATTATTGTACTGAAGTAAAAAAAAATGCATATACCAGACAATATTACATAAAGGCTCAATTAATTCCAGTGCAGAGTATGAAGAGCAATCTAAGACAATGATACAGAAGGAGTTTACTAGGAGAAGTGGTAAACACCTCCTATTATTTTATTCAGAAAAGAAATTCACATGTTTTAAGGAAAAATAAGCTTGATGTTAAGTGTTACACGAGGTTAAAAATATCGGGAATGGTAATTTGAAAATTTTCTGTAACATGCTTTTGTTATTGAAAAATTAAATCAGCATTTTCT